>JAMQGT020000731.1:0-16998 GCA_024447675.2 Pterophyllum scalare | reverse complement strand
TCCCTACATTGAAGAGAGAAAAAATGTGAAAAAAGCCATGGAATTAAACATGTAGAAAATCTGTTGCTTTGTCAGCTGCTGTCAAATGTAAAAGTGTTTTGAACTTTTTTCATATTATTATTAAGGAGAGATGCCAGTGGCCTTTTATTTTAAAAGAGATAAATTGATGCTCTCTTTGCAAAGGCTCCCTGTCCTTGAATTCTTGAAATAATTGTGTCTTCTGTTCACAGTCCTGCTTCTTAACACCCAAAGCAATACCAGTTTCATGTCCTTCACAGCATCAAACAATAAAAGTACTTTGGAAAAGTCTTGGCAGTCTTAAAATTACTTTGTTGACCAAGCTTAAAGCCATGTCTTCACACACACACAAAAAAATAAATCTCAGTGTAATGACGATGTTCTTTTCCCTAATAGCAAATCATTGCAATATGCCAGTATTCTGTTTGTTTCTTCTCAACTGAATGTGGATGCTTGTTTGTTTTTGGATTTTTTTCCCCAGCTGCAACTAATAAAAACAATACCTAGAGTGTAAAGTCACGTGCCCTGTGAGCAATTCTGTCATCCTCCAAGAACTACCTGCATACTACGCCAGATGAAACTGGACATTATTGCCCAGCACTTCCCAGAACTGCAGCTCATGTGTGGTGTTCCTGATCTACAGTCGTCACTATCTATCAAAAGTGGTGCAAGGAAGGAACATTGGTGAATCAGTGACAGGGTCATGGGTGGCCAAAGCTCATTGACACACATGGGGAGCAAAGGCGTGCACGCCGCTCCAACAGAGGAGCTACTGTAGTTCAGATTGGCAAAAAAGTTCATGCTGGTTCTGATAGAAAAGTGTCAGAATATACAGTGCATCACAGTTTGCTGTGTACGGGGCTGCATAGCCAAAGACCAGTCAATGATGTGGTCTAGTGAAATTTATTTATTTATGAATGTATTTATTTATTTATAACATGAGAGCTCTGTGGCATTTAGGAATCAAAACTCTCTGGAAACACAGGAAATATTTCATTGAGGGTTTTAGCTCCTGTAAAACCTGAAACAGTAAAATGCAAGAAAAAAAATTTGATCCAAAATCTTCATGATTATACAACCCCAAATCCAAAAACGTTGTTGGACTCTGTGCAAAACGGGTAAAACAAAAGCCAAAAACCAAAAAAAAAAAAAAAGAATGTAGCAATTTTCAAAATAATCCATATTTTATTCACAATAAGAAATAGAAAACATATCAAAAATATTAAATTTCACTAGACCAGTCAATGACTGTGCCAGTGAAATTTATTTATTTATGAATGTATTTATTTATTTATAACATGAGAGCTCTGTGGCATTTAGGAATCAAAACTCTCTGGAAACACAGGAAATATTTCATTGAGGGTTTTAGCTCCTGTAAAACCTGAAACAGTAAAATGCAAAGAAAAAAATTTGATCCAAAATCTTCATGATTAAGATACAACCCCAAATCCAAAAACGTTGGGACTCTGTGCAAAACGTGTAAAACAAAAACCAAAAACCAAAAAAAAAAAAAAAGAATGTAGCAATTTTCAAAATAATCCATATTTTATTCACAATAGAAAATAGAAAACATATCAAAAATTATTTTGAATATGATGGCTGCAACATGTCTCAAAAAAGTTGGGGCATGGCCATGTTTACCACTGTGCAGCATCCCCTTTTCTTTTAACAGTTTGTAAACATCTGGGAACTACCAGCAGCTGGACTTTTGGGAGCAGAATATTCTTATCTGTTATAGAATTCCAGCTGCTCAGCATTCCTCTGTTAGCTCTTCTTTGTTGTATTTTTTATTTCCTTGTGCCAAATGTCTGTTCAGCACGCGGACGCCTCTATGAAGCTGTGCTGTTGTAATAAATGCAGTATGTGGTTTAGCATTGTCTTACTGAAATATATAAAGCTTTCTCTGAAAAAGACATTATCTTGTTGGGAGAGTATGTCGCTCCAAAACCTGTACATACTTTCTAGCACAGATGGTGCCTTTCCACATGTGCTAGCTGCAATTTCCATGGACAGTAATGCACCCCCACACCATCAGCGATAAACCTGCCAATAGCATCCATGTTTTCCAAAAAAGAATTTCTGATTTTTGGTCATTTGATCACAGAACCAGCTTTGGCTCTGTTCACGTATAACTTCCTCTTTGTATGGAAGAGCTTTAACCTGCATTTGCGGATGGCATGGTGAACTGTGTTCACAGACAGGGATTTCTGGAAGTGCTCCTGTGCCCATGTGTTGATTTCTATGATGGAATAAGGCCCATTTTTAATGCAGTTCACAGGCAGAAAATATTGATTGTCAGCACTAGATACGGAGATTTTTCCAGATTGCCAGAATCTTTTGATGATATTCTGTACTGTAGATGATAAGATATTCAAAGTCTGGTATTGTTCTCCTTGTTTCCAACTTAGCTAATTTGTTTGTTGCTAGATTTAAGGACTTTTTGTCTCCTTTAGAAAGTTTTTTTTTTCTTTCCATAAAACTCTTTGTGAAAAAGTACTTTGTTGCCACTGGGTATTCAGTATTTCCCTGCAGTTCTTTAGTTTTTCTGCCATCTTGGGTTGCTGGAGGATATCCCATGGTGCATTGAACTTCTTTCCTCCAGTCCCCCTTTTTACATCCTGTGCATTGATATGCTATGACTGCATGCCATTAACTGTTGTCAGTTTTCTCCTATATTGTTTGTTGTGCCTCTATACTCTTCTTTGCTCTCTTCTTTTTTACTCCACCCCTCAGCTAATCATGGTTGATGGCTGCCCATCCTAACACCTCTGCAGCAGGTGTATTAAAAGGGAGTTCCTCCTCTTGCTCACAGATCTTCAGATGTTTGGAGTTGTCACTCTGATATTGTAGACTTTTTACCTAAAGCGCCTTGTATTTATTATTGTGAATTGGTGCTATATAGATTAAACTTAACTGAATTTAATGAATGAGCTGTTTGCACATGGACCCAGATGAAGACTGAGGGAGAAAAAAAAGACATTCTGCAACTTCTAACGTTCTCTCTTTTATTGTATCAATTTCTGTGTTAACAGGTGAAATGACCATGTAGCCATTTATTATTATCATTTTTTATTTATTTTATTCAGCAAGCACTGACAAAGGTTTATATAAGGCAACAACCTGAAGCATACCACAATGAAAACACAGGAATGGCTTTAAAAGAACTCTGTGGATCTCTTTGAGTAGTGAAACGCAAAAAGCATTGTTGGAGTGACCTTAGGATGGCAACGCATTGATGGTTCCCAGCCAGTTTTGAACATGCTTTAATTTGAACCATACTCCCAAAGGAAAGTTGAAACAGCTTGTCAAATTATTCCCAGTAAGATCTGAAGCTGTCAGATCTAGGATGGATAGTGGTAAGGCAGACATCAGGCATAGGTGTTATAATGAAGTGCGACGTGTGGTGTCTGAATATTTATGGAAACGGGATATTAACGGGTTATTTTTTTTTTTTTTTAAAGCTGAACACTCAAGCACTTTTTGGTCCATAATTATGGAGTACTGTGTATTTATTCATGAGGGAAAATTGGAACTGAATTCCATTTAAAGATCAATATGAAAGGTAACAAAATGTTTTATAGATGTGCTATATTTTAACATTTAACATTTTAACATTCTGAATGGGATTCCTCAGGCAAGTCAGAACAAAAGCTTTTAATTGTAATTTTTAAAAAAATTAAATGTAACCTCAATGATGCATATTTTACTATTCCCTGAATTTTCCTTTCCTGGACACGCTCAGTGGTAACACTGGTCTGCCCTCACTGATTAGAGGTCCTTAAAGGACAGTGGAGATGATTTGGACTGGAGGTGGCCCTGCTGCAATCTACATCCTGCCAGAGCAAATGAACAGATATGAAATTTGTAGCTCCCTTATAATGGCTACTCATTACACATATTGTGAAGACCGCTTGAAACGCAAAACAGGGAACATGTTCACTGTTGAAAAGGAGCATGGCAAGGTCCATGAATTCTCTGATTTTTATTCACGGATTTTTCTGCACTTGGATAGCCATGAATGTGCTTGATGTTTCAGTGCATATTAGGATAGCTTTTGCATATTTTCCCATCTGCTAAAGCAAAATGAAGATTATTTCCTCTGTCACATTTTTTTCTGAAATTAACATTGCAGTCTGGTGTTTGCACGGACTCTACAAGAAGATGTGCTGGTGAGTAATTTCACAAGGTCACATTTGTATCTATATAAATATGTACACCGACTCATCATATTCACAAAACCTGATATGTCACTGCAATAAGAGCATCATCTTTAAATGAATACATATGACATGCTCAGATTTCCAGCCATGGCAGGATTATGTGCAGAGGATCTGCCACAAACAGTGGATTGCTTAAATAGTGGTCTTCCACTTTTCCTCCTACCTGTCAGCTCCATTGTCAGCATCCTTTGTCCAGTGTGTCCGCTATCCCTCCTCTGCACATGTTCAAACCATCTGAACCTTGCCTCTCTAACTTTGTTTCCAAACTTCTCAACCTGGTCCTGGTCACTCCCAATGAAAATCTTGCACATTCGGTTCTGTCCCCCCTGCCTCCTGTCTTTTTGTTAGTAGACTAGAAAAGAATAGATTTTATTGTTGCTGCACTACAAGTACAACAAAATTGAGTTTTCCTCCCTGAACATAAAAATATATAAATAAAAACATAGACTAACTAAAATGCAAACATGCAATCACTAGTATGAAAGCATGCTCACGTGTGCGTTATGTTCAGTTATGGCCATTGGGTAAAAACTGTCACTGAGTCTGCTTGTGTGAGCTCTGAGTGCTCTGTAGTGGCTCCCAACGGGTCAGAGGGGGAGAAGAGATGATGGCCTGGATGGGTCCCATCTTTGAGGATGTTTTGGTTTCTGCAGAGGCAACGAGTTCTAAAGATGTGTTCCAGGGAGGGCAGGGTGGAGCCGATGATTTTCGGTTTTTTTAATGACACATTGAAGACTTTTCCAGTCTGCCTCTGTGTAGGTCACATACCACGCTGTTACACAGTATGTGAGCACAATCTCAATGGAGCAATGGTAAAAGGCTCTGTTAGAGGAGTGTGGGGCTAATTGTATTTCCTGAAGTCGAAAATGACCTCTTTGCTCTTCTTTATGTTAAGAGTTGGGTTATTGTCTATACACCAGTCTGCCAGCATGCCCACCTCATCTCTGTACTGTAACTATCATTTGAAGACAGTCCCAGTGCTGTTGTAGCCACAAACTTGATTATGGTACATGTATTTGTGGGGTTTACGGGGGTGCAGTCAACACAGAATTTCCTTGTGTTGGGCTGAAAATGCAACCTTACATCTAGTGTTAGACTGGTGGAGGGATGTGTGCCGAGTCTTACTACCTGCAGGCACTTGGAAACAAAGTCCTTAATCCACATACACATAATGTTTTTGAGACCCAGATAAAGTAGTTTGGTGACCAGTTTGCTTGGGATGATTGTCTTAAATGTGACGCTATAATCAATAAAATGCATCCTCACATATGTCCCCTTCTGGTACAGATGTTGCTGTGTTTAGGGCAGTGGCAACAGCGTCCTCGGTTGATCGGTGAGCACTGTAGGCAAACTGGGGCTGATCGAGGTTTGTGTGCTTGATTTGATGTGTTTCATAACGAGTTTATCAAAGCGTTTTGCAATGACGGGGGTTAATGCCACTGGTCTGTACTTGTTTAGAGTAGTGAAGTTGCTCTGTTTAGGCACTGGTATGATAGTGGCTGACTTAAAGCACGTTGGTACAGCGGCTTGGGAAAGTGACAGATTAAAAATATCGGTGAATACTGGAGCAAGCTTGTGGGTGTAGTCTCTGATCACTTTCCCTGGGATTCCATCCCCCATTCCCCACCCCTGCTTTACTGATTTTCATTCAGCTGATAATCTTCTTCACCTCATGGTTCAGCAGCACCAGCAGTATCTAGTAGCATCATCACACTGCAGTTTCGAAGCATGCAAAAAACTGATTGAGCTGCTCTACAAGGTGAATGTTGCTGTCTGGAGGTGGTTGCTGATTTCCCCTGTAGTTAGTGTTGAATGCTTTGGCTTTGCCCGCCGCCATACCTCAACTCCATAGCGGAAGTGGGTCTTCTTCCTGTGCTTATTCCTCGTGATGCAGCCAGCAGATTTACTTAGCCCCCCACCCTCCCCCTGGGCCTTGCTTTGACACGACTGTATTAAATTTGTTTTGTTTTGTTTTTTAAACGTACTTTAAGGAGTTTGTAGTTCAGTAAAATCAGATAAGGTTAGCATGACTGATGTTTAATTAAACAAACATTATCTACGAGTTGGTAATGAACAAGAGGTATTGATTTGTAAATAACTTAACATGAATAATTTGAGCTTATTATACTACAGTATATTTCTAACTAACTAGGCAGCTCATTCTCTTTTCTTTCTCATATACTTTCTGTAAAGATATAATACATTTTGGGACCAACTTGAAGAAATAGGAGACCTGAAATGTAAACGTGTCGACCAGAAGTCAAATGTGACATGATATTTAGATGCAAACTATAATGTGAAATTTAGAATCCTCCTATACCACTATCATTTCCTAAATACAAGGGCAGTAGAATTTTAAGCATAGTTTTAAAGATAAGTAAGATAACACAGTGACAGTAAGAAACATAGTTTACAAAGTAACATGGTATTTAGAATCCCCATATATCATCCCTTTATGCCTATATGTTGTCAATACAAACTATAGAAGTAAGAAACATAACTTTATATAGCATTATTATCACATTGACCTTCAGATCAATCTATTGACCTGGAAGTAGAGGTCCGAGGTCAAATGTCAATGGTATTTAAAAACTTTATATAGTATTTTCCATATGTTGAAATACACACCAAACTTTGACCTTGAAGATTTTTGCCAGTTTTCTACCAATAAATCTTTAAGTTGACCATTTTTTAGTGGCTTGTTAACATGACCCCACTCTACATTTACACAAAGTTTTATCAGAATTCACTCAAAAACCTTTTGAGTTATTGTGTTTACAGACAGAACAAAATATGTACGCTACCAAAAACAGAAGTTGCCATCAGAGTGGCCATTGCCAGAAGATTTATTTTGTCTCTCAGCTCAGTCTCAAGAGCATGTAGGTGATTCCAGGAGACAGACAGTTACTCCAGGAGAGCTGGACAGGGCCAGAAGGTCCTTAACCCATCAGCTTGACTGGTATCTGCTCCTTTGCACAAGGAGGAACAGGATGAGCACTGCCAGAGCCCTAAGACAAGGCCTCCAGCAGGACACTGCTGTGAATGTCTCCGACTAAACAGTCAGAAACAGACTTCATGATGGTGACCTGAGGGTCTGACATCCTCTAGTGGGCCCCTGTGATCACTGCCTGGCACCATGTAGTCAGATTGGTATATGTCGTAGAATACCAAAATTGGCAGGTTGTCACCACTGGCACCCTGTGCTTTTTACAGATGAGAACAGGTTCACCTTGAGCACATGTGACAGAGATGAAAGGCCCCGGAGAACCCGTGAAGAGTATGATGCTGCCCTGTAATATCTTTCAGCATGACCAATTTAGTGGTGGATCAGTGATGGTCTGGGGAGGCATATCCATGGAGGGATGCACAGACCTTTTAAAGGCCAGGCAACAGCACCCTGACTGCCATTGAGTATCAGGATGAAATCCTTGAACCCATTGTCAGACACTACTTTGGTGCAGTGGGTCCTGGGTTCCTTCTGGTGCATGATAATGTCTGGCCTCATGTGGTGAGAATATGCAGGCAGTTCTGCCCCCCATGCTTGCCTGACTCAAATCCACCTCTGTGACATTATGTTTCAGTCCGTCTGACACCATCTCTTTGACCTCAGACTGTCAAGGAGCACAGTGATGTTCTGGTCCACATCTGGGAGGAGATCCCCCAGAACACCATCTGAGTATGCCCCAATGTTGCAAGCATGTGGGGACCATACAAATTACTGACTACCATTTTGAGTCACTGTAATGTAATTTTTGGCAAAATGGACTAGCATCATTTCACTTTAGTTTTTGAGGTGTGCTTGAATTCAGCCCTCTGTGAGTTGATGATTTTCATATACATCAAACAATGTGGTCTCCTCTCCTAACACATGACCCAGTCCCTGTCAGTATAGATATCAGTGTGATTTTTTTTTGTCTGGTTTTTTTTTGTTTGCTTTTAAGTTTTATTTTTTTTAAATTTTAAATAAAGTAACTCAGTCCATTATAAGAACTAGCTCGCTGACACTGTTACCTGATAATTACCTTTGTGTCTTTTGAAGCTTCATATGTTTGACTTTTACTTCTGGCACCACTGTCAGGTGCACTGAGGCCATATTTTTTTTTTCCTGTTTCATCAAATTTCATGTTCAATTCAAAAAACAGTTGGAAAAGGAAAATAATAAATGAGTCCAACAACAGCACCGTGGGCCCGTGGGCATGAACTTCTACAAGAAATTATGCTGGAGAAAATTACATTTCCTGGCTTCCTGAAGTGAAATAACAGTCCTCTGGTCCATGGCGAGCTGAGGTGTTAATACGTCCTGCTGAATGAAAAAAAAACAGTTCTGCCCTCCAAGTTGTAATGAGATCTATTACCTGAAAAATGTGTAATCACTATGAAAGCTGATGAGATATCATATTGAAGATATAAAACATTATAATAAAACAAGTCTAATATTTGTACTGTCACACAGTGAGCATCTGATTGTGAGGAGCAGCTGTAGGTTGTTACTATACTCCTGTGGCTCTTTCTATCTTTGAGACAGAACTGCACATTTCCACCTGGCTGGAGTCCTCTCATAACCATCTCGCACATGTTTTTAAATTTGGCATCTCTTCCTTCACAGCAGCTGAATGACTTCTTATTTCCATCATTGGGGTAATAGTGTAACGTCTGTGTTAATAACCTCATTCTCTCTCGAGGCTTATCATCTTTTAAATCCTCCAGAGCACAGACTCCTGATTCCTGTTTTTTAGTGTGTGAGTGTGTGTGCGTGTGTTTTTGAGACATCTTCCCAGATGCATTTGTTCCCAGGGGGTGTTTGACAGACTGCTGTTTAATGGCTGACTGCTACTGCTGTCAGAAAAAATTTACACATAATCTGATATATTCATTACCTTCTACGGGCAGCTAACACTGAAAATCTCAATGATATAAGGTTTATCTTTCTGTTTCCTAACCTAATCAAACTATTTTTTGCAGTCATACTTGTAAATTCTAGGGTTGGCATGATACTAGTTTTTTCAGGTGGTATCAAAAATACTATTTTCAACTACCCCCCCCCCCTTCATCATGGCACCTGTAATCCACCCAGTAATAGGTGCCATGATGAAGAGATAATCAATGTTTAAAAACACTGATCATCTCTTCATCATGGCACCTGTTCCTGGGTGGGATGTACTGGGGAGCAAGAGAACATTTTGTCCTCAAAGTTGATGCTTTAGAAGTAGAAAAAAATGGCCAAGCATAAGGATTTGAGTTTGACAAGAGCCAAATTGTGATGGCCAGACAACTAAGTCAGAGCATGTCCAAAACTGCAGCTCATGTGGGATGTTTCTAGCCTGCAGTGGTCAGTATGTATCAAAAATGGTCCAAGGAAGAAACAGTGATGAACCAGTAACAGGATCATGAACAGCCAAGGCTCACTGATTTCACATGGGGAGCAAAGGCTGGCCAGTGTGGCCCAATCCAATAGATGAGCTACTGTAGCTCCAATTGCCAAAAAAAAGTTAACGCTGGATCTGATAGAAAGGCATCAGAATACACAGTGCATACACAGTGCTTCAGACATCAAAACGTGGGAAGGAAAAACTCCCTTTTAACAGGAAGAAACCTCCGGCAAAGCCAGGCTCAGGGACGGACAGTCATCTGCTATAACTGGTTGGGGGTGGGGGGAGATGGGACAAAAAACAAACTGTGGAGAGAGACAGAGATTGATAATAACTAATGATTAAATGCAGAGTGCTGCATAAACAGAGTAAAAGAGGTGGGTGAAGATAAAACACTTGGGAACCCCCAAGCAGACTAGGCCTATTGCAGCATAACCTGATCCAGCCCTAACTATAAGCTTTATCATAAAGGAAGGTTTTAAGCCTAATCTTAAAAACAGAGAGGGTGTCAGTCTCTCGAATCCAAACTGGGAGCTGGTTCTACAGAAGAGGGGCCTGATAGCTGAAGGCTCTGCCTCCCAATCTTAAGTTAGCCACAAGTTAGCCAGCAGTCTGAGAGAGAATGGTGATATGGTTCTATGAGGTTGTTGTGTAACACATTTCTTTAAGATAACAGGGGCCTGGATATTCAAGGCCTTGTATGTGAGGTGAAGGATTTTAAATTCAATTCTAGATTTAACAGGGAGCCAATGAAGAGATACCAATATGGAAGATATATGCTCTCGCTGCAGCATTTTGGATCAGCTGAAGGCTTTTCAGGGAGCTTTTAGGACACCCTGATAATAATGAATTACAATAGTTCAACCTAGAATTAATAAATGCATGAATTGGCTTTTCAGGATCACTCTGAGACAGGATGTTTCTAATTTTAGAAATAATGCACAAATGCAAAAAAGCAGTTCTACGGGCCTGTCTAATATGTGCATTGGAGGACATATCCTGATCAAAAATGATTTCTCACAGTGTTTCTGGAGACCAAGGTAATGGCCATCAAGAGTAAGTATCTGGTTAGACACCATGTTTCTAAGATTTGTGGGGCCGAGCACAAGAACTTCATTTTTGTCTTAATTTAGAAGCAACCATTGGGCAGCCCTTACCTTTAAATATAACCTCTCTTCTTCCTCTCCTGTCCTGTCTTCCTTACACCCTTGCCATCTCTGACACCCTCTCAACTTATTTAAATTCACAATGCTCCTTCTTAGATCTCAACTGAGTTCCTTGGATGTTCCCATTGTTCTGGGTATTGATCAAAAACTCCTTTTTAACAGGAAGAAACCTCCAGCAAAACCAGGCTCAGGTTCAGAACCTCGTGAGTTAATTGACAAAGTTAGTAACTGCTAACATTTTCTCAAATCTAAGTTTTCCTACAACTTAAAAATGTGTAATTTTGTCAACTCCAGTATATAAAAGACTAAAAGATAGGCATCAGTAAAAAGTAATAGCAACTGTGGTCAAAAGGTTGTGAGCTGTACATGAAAAAAACTATCCACCCAACACGCAGTTAATTGAGGAACTTGTGTGTTATGAGTAACAATTGTTTTTTAAATAGTAAATTGACAAATATTTGTAAATTTGACCTTGATTAGTAACTCAGTTAACTTAGTTCATTAGTAATTGCTTACTAGTAATCTGATTACTGAATTTAATATAGTAATCTGGGCTGCAGACAAATATAATAAGATTACTTTACATTAATATGTTACACCCAGCACTGGTGCAAATAATAAATTCCTAATAAAAAACTTACAATTTTTGAACATTTATCTTTTTTCTTTTCATATTATTAAGGCTGGTATGTCTCATTTTTCAGATGATTTTTTCAAAATGAACACAACATCATCATTAATATGACATTTATTTAATTCTTGCTTATGAGCTGAAAGACAAAATAAGCATCAAAACCAGATGATAATGCTAATTTTTCTAACATTGATCTAAACTACTCATGTAGGATCTAAATTGCCCGAGAACTAGAGATTAAAACATTCACAAAGCAATCATGTAAGCTTTCTCTTTCAAGCGGTGGACACTAGCTGCCAGATTCCAGTCATGCAGTGAATGGCAATTAACATGGATGGCTGCATTTTAGCCCACTAATTTAATGACAAACTAGCACATTAAAATCTCTCTGCTTCAACCAAATCCAAACATCATCCACGATAACAGGGAGGAGGCTGCAGAAACCATATTTCAGCAGGTCTTTGACTAATTGGAAGAGATGGATGCGAGCGGAGCTTAGATGAGGCACTTCTGAAGGCATAAAAGTAAATAGCAAGACAAAATGATTCCCATGACTGCACTAAGTCTTCCTATTTAAAACTTATTGCCTGGACTTTATTCATTACCACAAGTCTGTGTCTCTCTCTCACCACACATATCAGTTCAGTTTACTTTTATATTAGTCCAACTTTGTTGCAACATCTGCTCATAACATGCTAATCCTTTATATTGGTATAAGGCCTTGTATCTCATGTCTTTCTTCTCAATGCGTGCCTCTGAATTAGTCTCATTTACCAGCACATCATCTGGTGATCCCAAGGATTAAATGATACCAGGCTGTAGCCGTTTGTTGTTCATCTTGCACTATGCGGACAACAAAGTGCATCGCAAACACGAATGTGTTTGCATTTGAGGATTCTTCAAAAGAAATCACTAAGCTTCTAAAAAGCCTTTTGTATCCAGCTTCAGGCACACCAGTCAATACCTACTGCTTTTCATCCAGTGGTCCATGTCTTAGGGAAATACAACAGCTGCAAACCTTATACTTTATTTGGTAATTTCTATCTATCAGCTTGGGCTGTTTTCCTAGATTAGCTGCCAAGAAACTTTTATAAAGAGGGGAAGATTTTAAAGTTAAAGCTGAGACTATTTGATATCAGGAGGGAGGGCTCTGGTATCCCTGCATGACCTTTATTATAGAGAAATAGGGTGTACCATAAGCAATTGCACCTTCTGCTGCACTTAATTTTCTCCCTTCAATTATAACCCATTCAGTTCTTAATTATTTTTGTTTTTCTTCAATTGGAGCTGCTTACTGAATGCCACAGAGGTCGAAATCTGAAGTGGGTTTTACAAAATGATCTCTTGTAGTTCATGGTCTTACAAGAACGCCTGCTCCAAAAAGGTTATGATGCTGCAGAGAGACTGCATGATAGCGGAGATCTAATTTTAATGCATACCTGTGAATTCTTTAAGTCATTTGTTCATCAGGCTCAGTTTTACTTTTATCAAAAGTTGTTGCTACACCAACAGTAATGCAATCAAAATGTGCATTAGTAATAATGGTCAGCTCATTTTCATCAAAGGGAAATTGATCAGGACTAATGCTTTCTACCTGGTTTTCAACATGAACAACAGCTTTTCAATTTGCTTTTTGGTTGACTGTCCCTGAGAAACTATTATGAAGCCTGGTTAAAAAAGATGCACAAATAAATTCCAGATTACGACACGAGGAGTTCCTGTTTCTGCTGACTGCAAATTCCTCTGTTGTATCAGCTGTGAATACCTTGACATTTGCACGCCTGAAATTGAGAAAAAAAGAACTGCACGCAAAAATGAACCTGTTTGACTTTTTATAGGCTTTCTACATCAATCTCATTTAATCCGCAGACGACTTATGTGGTAATGAATCTATGTAAAAGGGCAGGGGATGTAGTAGCAAAAGCCAAGGTTTTTCAAACGAACTGAGAACTACTTTAATGTGATTTGAAATTGACCTCAGAATTGCACAAAACCATTTTCATCTGACATACATCAATCTATAAAAATACCACATAGTGACACAAAATGATCACAAAATTAACAACCAAAGTGGCAAAACACTTTAAAGCAAAAGGAACAGGAAGCATTACGGCATAATGATTCAACTTCAAGGTAAAGCAATACAACCAATTAAACAAAGAAGGAAAAAACTAACATGGGCTGTACCCGGGTACCTTTGCAATATTAATCATTCAAAATATTCCTCTGATTAGCTGCTCTTGCAAACACCAGAAGGGTGGGGCTGCTCTACTGTTTGCATGAAACAACAATATTATGGATATCCACTCTGAGTAACATAATACAGAGCAAAGAATATTAAAAGTTTTTTTTTTTTTAAACAAAACTTTTAGAGTGGTCGACCTGACCTCATTATTTGAAAATTTGTTCATGTTTAAAATTTGCATCCACTACTGCAGCAATATACATACGACAAAAAACAAGGCAAAGCATTATAAGTCCCCTTTAACACCCAAGTCAATGTCAACTGAGAACTCATAATAGTGCGAGTGATTCTGGCAGAGCTCATTCCTGAATCCAGATCGCTCTCAGGTGTTTTTATTAGCATCTGAATGTGTTAAGATTCATCCGGACAAGTGCAGACACAAAAGAAAGAAAAGCTCTACATTTGAAAGTGAGCCCGGATGCTTTTTACTTTAAGGTTTCATTCAGATGGCACATATCAATCTCATTTTGCGCCTAGAGCTCTTTAGTGGAAAACGTAAGAAAGAGCAAGGGGATGCTGCTGCATTGTTCAAAATAGCACACTGTTCTTTGCCAAGCAGAGGGTAGAGGCTTGAATTGCGGATTAACAATTTATCAAATGACTGTATGTGTAATACATACAAATGACCAGGAACCACCAAGAGGTCAAAAAGAATAAATGCAGTAAGGGGACAGAAGTAACATGGCTGTGTCTACAGCTGCCGTTTTGGAATATTGACAGTGTTGGCAAGAAATGAACTTTGTTTATGTGATGTACACATTTTTAAAAATTGTACAGCTTTGGACAAACCCACCAAATAGACTGCAGATTGTATAAAGAACCCTTTCTAGTGATGTAAACGGCTTCATTAGTCTAATGCATTCTCACTCTGGGGCATCAAATGCTGCCAGTCTGTCAGAGACTGCCAGCGTAGCAGAAATAAACTCAAGGCGATCTTTGGCATCTTTGCATGAATTTACCAGCTGTGGTGATATTGGATATTGAACGTCTAGAGAAAGAAAAAATCCTCTTTTTACTCTGCTTAGACTGCTACTCATGCAACACGTGCCTAAGATAAGCGGTAGAAAATGAATGGAAGGATCCTGTTTGTTTGTTTTTTTTCTAAAATCTGCTCCTGCATGAAGTATTAAAAAATCCAGTTTGTTAAAAAATTATGAAACATATCCTTTACACTGCTCTAATGCACTGGGAGTCTACATCGTCCAAACCCAAAGCATTACGTTACTGCTACTAAAAAACATATTTTGAGACACCAGTGGCTTTGGAAGACCAGAATGATCTGAAGCTCAGGGAATGGCTGAGAAATGGCTGAGGAGTCAGTTAGTCTAGTAGCCATGGTAAGGGACCTGGAAATTATGATTACAATAAGGTTTTTTGATTGATTCACATTGTATGTGGTCTAGAGATCAATTTAACCTTGGTTGCTAAAAGCTTCACTTTGGACAGTTTTTTCTAATTTGCATAATTGATTGATAATTAGCATGTTGATAGTATGGATAAGTAGTATTTTAGTTTATTTCTTTGCCCATATGACATGTAAAGTATCATATTGATATTATCTCTATAAAAAGTTTAAGGCTAAGTGTAAATGTTAACTGGGTTATTCTGATTTAGAATTCAGTGTTTTTGGCTCCAGCATCATTAATGTTTCATTCTCAGATTTCATTATTCCTGTATCGTACTATCATCCGTTTGTTTGACCACACTCAGTGTGGAGCACTGCCAGGTAGGTAGGGATTTATTTGGATAATGTCCTGCATGAAATACTTCTTCTGAAATGCTTT
Organism: Pterophyllum scalare; assembly: GCA_024447675.2. Classification (NCBI taxonomy): domain Eukaryota; kingdom Metazoa; phylum Chordata; class Actinopteri; order Cichliformes; family Cichlidae; genus Pterophyllum; species Pterophyllum scalare. The sequence goes on along the minus strand of JAMQGT020000731.1, from coordinate 1,562 downwards.
CATCATCTATAGCGTAAATCTTGCTATTTAAAAGCAATGTCCAAAAAGTGCTTCTTTGCACCCTGCAATGGAAAAGAGCAGATGAAATGCAAAGTACAAGGTATACATATGATATCAATATCAAGCAGCAAAAATAAAGAGGACATAATTCATGAAAAATTAGAAAAACTTATTGCACCAAAGCAGACCAGCAAAGAAGAGGTCTTGGTGTGGTGCCATAAAGTATGTTACTGTAGTTACACCTCAGTGTCTAGAAATGTAGAAAGGAAAGCACACAAAAAGCCTGAATCATGTTCTCCTGTTAGTGACAGAGTGTTAAAATCACAGGCGCCAACATTCAAGTGTGATGATTTAAAAAAAAAAGGTGCTTTTTATGCACAGAATTATGTCTGCCAAAGGATCCAACGCACCCTGATCGATGGCGATGTTGGATCACGTGCATGAAAGAGTCACTTGATGAGAGCTCCCCTTCTTTGAACGAGACATCAATGGATATACAGTATTTGATCAAAGACAAGACTCCTGGTCTAAGGAAGTCTATGTGCAGCTTCAAGTGGTTGTGACATGTATCCCTGCGCATGATGGTCGATATCATCTAGTCAGAAGAAACTGCCACCAACAGACAAAAACCAACTCCATACTCAGGGGACTCACCTTTAGGTGTTGCAGTGGAAAGCTGCAGGCAAGGATAGGCCTCTGAAAATAGCAAAAGACATCACTAACTTTGGCTAGATAGTGACGGAACAAGCAATCATGCCTACACTACCCACCCAAGCAGTGCACCCCTCCCCAGTTTCTGGATGCCGTGAGTTGTTGTTGCAAGTCAGGCCAAAAGAACTGTCCGTGTAGAAAGGACAGGTTGTTCTGCACTGACTCCTGTAACTATGAACGAGGTGATGACTGCCAAAAAAACCCACACAGAACCTTCTGATGAACCTGATGATGCAGCAGATGATGAAGAGGACTAAAGTATACAGCAACACATTGATCATAATACACGCTTATCTAATGCGAACTGATTTTTTAAAATATTAAAGCGGCCATGAAACACAACATGGATAAAGGCAAATTTACACCATGGTGCTCTGATCTCAATAGATTTGACCCTGTCTGTGATGCTGGATTTAAGAACTAAGCGTTCAAAGTTAAAGTTTTTAGAGCATGTGCAGTGCCATCTTGTGCCAGCACAGAACGTGATGTCACAGGGTTGGTTGGTTGATTTTAGGATTTCCAAATGTGCTTTGGTAAGAAACTTAGTTATGCTTATGATGTGACAGAGAGACAGAGTGAAAAGTGGACAGTATATCCTCGGTTTTATAACATAAAACTCAGCCAGGAGCAGCACAAAGTGACCCCCTTAGACTGCTTTTAGTCTATTAGCGCCAACCAACCCCCAGTTTGGTTTTTAGTTTTTGGTTGTTAGATCAGCCTTGAAAACATATATTTAGACAGACAGAAGTTTTATGAATGGCCTTTGGTTCTCATGCAGAAGAGTTTTGAAAAATTTTGGTGGAAAAATGCAGTCATCTTGGAATTCAAATGGCAACATCTGCATTTTGAAA
>JAMQGT020000729.1:0-47709 GCA_024447675.2 Pterophyllum scalare | reverse complement strand
GCACAGAGTGTTAGAGGAGTATTGCTCACCAGCTGCCATTTTCTGGACTGACAATGAGAGAAGGCAGCAGCGTGTGTGTGTGTGTGTGTGTGTGTGTGTGTGTGTGTGTGTACCGGTGCTTACACTACACACAGATGGATTCTGGACTTTGGAGCCCAATAAGAGGATCAATATTTGATGGCTTAAAGGTTCCCTGTGGAATTTTGATGCCTGTAGTAAAAAAGCGCCAACACAGACACAAACAACACAATAAATGAAGAGAGCTTGTACAGACAAACCCAGTGAGCCTGCTCCTTACGGAGCTGCACCAACCAAACGCCGTCCTGAAGCACGTCTCCTGCCTCGCAGCATCAGCTGTGGAGGCTCGAAGCCAAAGAAACACCCACATAAGAGAAGTTTGTGCAGTGAGCACAAAATCTCACAGTTCACAGATACACACACACACACACACACACTGACAGACACACAGCCGCTGAGCGAGCTGGTCGAGACCAAACACTGAGCTAAAAGAGAGGGACTAATGGACGAAAAATATTCATAATGTTAGAGAAAAAAACTGGTATAAAAACAGGCTACAGTGAGCCTAAAATCATGAGATAAAATAACTGTCAGGATAAAACGAGGAGAAAGCCACAGAATTATCAGAAGGAACCAAGCGAGAACCTTTCGAGCTCGAATCCTCCTCTGATTAAACCACGACCCTAACCCTTCACTCGAGCAGCCAGGGAATCAAAACAAGCTGCTAAAAGGTGCTCGTTCTGCTTAATGCAGGTTTAACATCTGGATTTTAGGGTTTGGGTGGTTGATCTGAGTGAAAATGTCACACTTTCCAAACTGTTGCCTCTTGTTGTGTGTTTTTGTGGCTGTGAAGTGGGTCAGTGTGCGATCCCAGTACGTGTGTTAAGGTGAACTTGCTGTCAGATATGGCTGCATTTAAATAAGAATTTTCACAATAAAATGTTCATCTTACTTTCTGCAATGCTTTTTATCATAATGTGCTTTATATTGTAGGACTCTGATTAATATACTAGGATTCAAATTTAAATCTTAATCTTTGATTAATGTCCATATGTGCTCTTATCCACACGCCGCAGGCTTACCTCTCATCTTCCACCCAGTCGAGCCCTGTCAGGCAGTCATACGTCCCTCGTGATTCATCAGAATAAATATCCCTTATCCCTACAGGGCGGTTTAAAGCTCACCTCGGCACAAATGGGTAACCTGAATCCCCATAATGCACCTGGGAGCTTGCACAGAGGAAGGCAGAGGGCGGAGCTAGTTGGACTCCAGGTATAGCAGCTGAAGAAGCAGCAGCAGGAATAGGAGGAGGAGGGTTTTTGCTCGGTCCCGGTTCTGATTTGGAGTCCCGGCTTGGCTCTGGCTGCACGTTATTCCGCGTCTCTGCGCATTCCACCAGAAACTCCTCGCCTCCATCCCCGCCCTCACCTCCTCCCGCCTCTCCAATCGCCAGCTGCTTCATCCTCAGGTTGATGGAGCCGTAAGTCCTCTTGGGTCGAACGAATGCCGCCCTCCGTCGGTACATCTCGCCCCGGCAGATGGACACCATGAGCAGCACTGACAGGAACATCCCCCCCAGGGTCAGCAGGCCCAGCCCTGCGATGATGCACTTATCCAGGTGGGAGCCCAGCTGGGCGTAGTACATCTCCAGCTTCTCCATCTGCCGCGCCGAAACCGAGTCAGGGTCAACTTTGGGCTCCCGTGGGATGGTGTAGGCGATGACCACGAGGACGATCCCACTCACGAGGAAGACCAGCGCCAAGATGAAACCGTAATCCGCCGTGTGGTCATCAGCATGGCGGAATTCGGCAAATTCCTGACCGTCCTCCTGACCTCCGCCTGCTCCTGCACCTCCTTCCTCCTCATCATACGACTGCAGTGAGATCTCCTGATGATGCTGCTACAAGAAAGGAAAGAAGGAAACAAGAAAAGAAGGGAATCGAGGAGAGGAAAATATAGAAATGAGAATGGAAAAAGGGGAATAAAGGATGAAATAAATTCAGTAATGGACCACATGATGGAAGGAGGAGGCAAGGAAGAAAAGAAAGAACAAATATTACAGGAGAAAAAAAATACGAAATTAAAAAAACAAGAAGGAAGGACAAAAGAGGGGGAAATGGAAGAAAGGAAGATGGGAACAAATGAAGGCATGAATAACTGACAGGAGGCAGAAGAAAACAAGAAAAAAGGAAAGAAGGAAGGAACATAGATGGAAAGAGTGGAAAGAAAAGAAGGAAAGGAAAGCAAAGATGTGAAAAAAGGGAAAGAAGGAAATTGAGGAAGAAAGGAAGCGAGAGTAAAGAAAAAGAAAAGGGAGTAAGGAAAGAATGAGAGGAAGAAGAAAAGAATGCAGAGCACACTGTGGAGGTCAGAGGTCAATGACAGCGGTGAAATAGAGCCAGAGTGGAGGAAAGACAGCAAAATGATGACTTGACAGAATTTGTGTCACTCAGTAAAAGGTGAGCTCCGTGGACTCGTCACTGGCTCAAATTAGGCTCAGATTAGCCTTAAATTAGACTCAGATTAGCTTTAGATTATGCTCAGACTAACTTTAGATTAGGCTCAGACTAGCTATAGCTAGCCTTAGATTGGACTCAGATTACCTTTAGATTAACCTTAGATTAGGGTCAGATTAGCTTTAGATTAGGCTCACATTAGGCTCAGATTAGCCTTAAATTAGGCTCAGATTAGCCTTAGATTAGGCTCAGAGTAGCTTTAGATTAGGCTCAGAGTAGCTTTAGATTAGGCTATATCAGCCTTGATTAGGCTCAGATCAGCCTTAGATTATGCTCGGATTAGCCTAGGGTTAGGCTCAGATTAAATGTCTGTCACAGCACCAAGTCGCACAGCACTCACCTTCCTGTTTCCTGTCGTCGGAGGCCGATGACTCGTGGTGGGCTGTTGCTCCTGCTGGCGGTGGTCCTGCTCCTCGTCCTGCTCATAGGAGGCGTTCTCAAAGCCTCGGCCAGCACGGCCTGCCACAGCTGCCGTCCAGGGTGCCGAGGCTGGGGTCGGGCCTCGCCGGCCTCCGCTCCCCTGCAGCTCCCGGAGCTCTACGGCGTTGAAAGACGACTCCATCGATATGTATTCATGTGGCCATCAGACCTCCTCTCGGCTTCATCCTCACTGAATAAACAAATGTTTTATGACTGATGGCATAGAAAATGAGTTAAACAGAACCAACAGAGACCAACCTGACTTACAACAACAGTATGTTGAGCAGAGCTTTTGGTCTCTGCTCAACATACTGTTGTGTCATACTGTGGGATTCATTAATATTCTTGCTCTTTAAACAAAATCTAGACATTAAGAAAATCAATGAATTTTAGTGCTCAAAGACCAAAGACAAAACTGCCTTTTTCACACCTCTGAAATCCAAATTATTCCAAAGAGTCCAAACGAGCTTTACAGAAACATAATGAGCTGCAAACATAGACTGTACATAAAAGATGGATGCAGCTTCCAGCTCTGAAGAGTGAAGCCAATTTACAGTGACCTGCATTCTTCCTAGTGGCCAGCAGAGGATGCCAGCCTGCAGAAAGAAGTCATTATAGTTCCCATTAGAGGAGGTTTAAACAGGGCCTGATTCATGGCAGAGATACCTTGTAACTCTGCCAGCACGGTGGAGCACTGGTTAGTCCAGCTACAGTAAGAGGCTCCTGGGTTCAAACATGGGCAGGGCCCCTCTGTCTGGAGTTTCTCCCATCATCATAAAGCATGTTAGGCTAACCCCGCCTATCTTAGCTCAGCTCATTCGTGTAAAACAGATTCTAGAGTTCAAAGATTTGACTTCCTGGTTACCTTAAGTAGATCTCTGTTACACTATATGGACAAAAGTACCTGGCCTCCAGCACTGTACACCTACAGAAGCTGCTCAGTCATGAAGCTCCCAGCACACAGCTGTTGTGCTGATGTTGGAGCTCTGCAGGTACAGAGCATAGACTTTTAGTCTGTGAGCGACCCCGCAGTATAACTTCAGTGTAAGCTCTGGTTCCTGAACGCTCCCACTTTGCAATAATTATGAAAGAACTTCCTGCGGCTGTGGCATGCTGTCACAGAACCACCCTCAGGTTTAATGAGCTCTTTAGAACCAGCCATTCATTCATAAATGCTTCAAAGGTAGACGGCTGTTTTACACACCTGTGGCAACAGGAAACACCTGAATTCAAAGACTAAGAGGTGGAGCGCAGATCTTTAGTCCATGTAGTGTGTACTCCACTGCCCGGCCCAAAATAAGCCACACTCTAAAGTTTGATTGCAGCAACTTAAGCTTTGATGACAGCACGCGCCCGCTGGGGCATCGTTTCATTAAGCTTGGATGTCACAACATTTATTTCTGTTTTGATGGGAGAGTCGGATCTTTGCATCAAGTTTTCTAAAGCTCATCCCAAAGGTTCTCAGTGGAATTTGGATCTAAACTCCATTCCCAGATCCACTAATTCCCAACATGACCCTGAAGAATCCCGGCACTCATCTTGGAACACGCCTGTACCAAAAACCGGGTCACTCAGTATATTCAGTAGTTCAGTCAGTGACTTCACATCGCTCAACCTGGACCTGCCCAACTGAAGCAACCCCAAATCATAACACTGCCTCCACACGCCTCCACACACGCCTGGGCATGGTGGGTGCATCACTTTATCCACCCATCTTCTTCCTGAAGCATCCATCACTTCAGAACAGGGTAGATGTGGACCCTTCAGATCACATGACCCTTCTCCACTGTTCCACACAGAAACTGGTGCTGCAGTTTGTTAGGGAGCCTAACAAACTGCAGCACCAGTTTCTGTAACTTACCCTCTGTAAGTGCTGCTGACTCCAAATAAACTAGTTAGAACTCATCTCTGCTGTCACTTCATTTTTCTGAGAAAGCTTCTCAGGTTTTACATAAACTGATGCAGAAAAGCTGAAATCAGTATAAAAAGTCTCCAGACTGTGGAAGACCCACAGTCTGACCTGACCTTCTGACCTGAGATCGGCCAAATGCAGCTTAATCGGAAATAATTCCAGTGAGTTATGCTAAAAATATCACTCCATGTCGCTGCTTCTTCTGCGTCAGTAAAATCACCTGCATTTCTCCTGCAGGTGTGGTCTCCAGCCCACCTTAATCACAAGCGTCTCACCTTCATGTTTATTCATTCCCATTTCTTCCTCCTGCCATCACCATCAGTGCTGACACTTCTCCTGCTGAGACCTCAAATCAGCTGAATCCTGAAGCAAAGAGACGTTTGCACCTGATTTAAACAAACTGACAAAATGTGCACAAGGATGCAACAAAGAGCGATTAAAACAAACTGCAGTTATTTTCTGTCTTTAACACGTGATGTCACAGAGAATAAACAGACTCCCTGTGCTGTTAACACCTCAGAACTCCGAGTGTGATCCTTATCAGGCACGAGCTGGTGTGAATATTAAAGAGGGGCTGTGGCTGACGTCTCCATTACACGGCTCCAACGCAGGAACCGGATTTTAGTTCGCAGCCACAATCAGCCAAAGGGGGAAAACGATTGGATAATAACGTCTTTAATGAACAGGGAGCACAAACAAAGTGGGAGCCTCACAGGAAGTCAGGACAGAAACGCAGGAAGTCAGGACAGAAAGGCAGGAAGTCAGGACAGAAACGCAGGAAGTCAGGACAGAAAGGCAGGAAGTCAGGACAGAAGCAGAGTAGAAAACAGTGAGTGTGATTTTCAGCCTCCTCGCTGCACATCGTTTCACACTGCTTTGATGTTTTACAAAGAGCTGAAACAAGTATGTAGTCTGTCCTTAAATTAAACTTATAATCATACATAGGTAATACAATGCTGTGCTAAAGTCTTGAGCCTCTCCTATTTCTCCTGCTTGTTTAAAGTGGCCCTGAGCAGCAGCTCTGCAGCTTCCTGAAGCTCTTTCACAGGTTTCTGACTGCTTTCAGGTTTTTGTTGGTTTGTTTAGCCTCTTAATGCTGACCCATGAATCATTCAAACATAAAAAAGACTCACATCTCTGCACATCAGACACTTTAGCAAAGAACCAGTTTAAATGGTATCTTGAGGCACTTTGTCACAAAAACACATTTGTTCCCATTTCTTTAGCCGAATCTATGAAAAATATAACTCCATCTTTCTGCATTAAACAATATTTGTGCACCAACCAGGTGATTCCCAAACAGCTGTTAGCTGGCATGATGAGCAGTGTGTCCTTAAACAATCCCAGGAAACTGATGGGGTGGAGGACGCGTGTCAGACCTAAAAACTAACAGCAGCAGCTGGAAGTCGTGTCAACATGAAACAAATCCAGCACAGAGCTGAAGCAGGAGCCGCAGCTGATCCATCAGCTGATCCTTCAGCTGTTCAAATCCTCTGGGAGGGGGGGGACAGGAAGCTCGTTAGCGTTATGCAGGCTCAGAACTTTTGCACAGTACTGCAGTACTAAGGTTTCTGCAGTAAAACATACTTGAAAATATCTGAAGTAACAGCATCAGTGATTCATTGGCTTTAACAGCTGTACTGCTGGGCAGCATTAGCTGTAATAATAAAGCATTCATCATAAGAAGCACCTAAAGTTTAAACAAATGGTAGTAATGGAGTAAAAAGTACAGTATTAGCACCAAAATACACCAAAGTACAAATAAACATAATGTAGAAATACTTAAAGTACTTTAAAACTGCTTTTAGTGAAGTACTTGAGTAAATGTACCAAATTACAATCCACCACTGCGGGTATCCAGGCTCTGGAATAAAGATACAGGTACAGGGGCGGGAATATTAAAGGCAGAAAACCCGCGTAGGAATTTTTGTGACCGAAGCGTTTTCTCGAGTGGAGCAGAGATGGAATAATCCAGCCGAACAGCGGGCCGGTCCGGAGCCTCTCCGGCCGCCTGTTGGAGCGCGTCCTCGGCCGGTCCGGAGCCGTTGTTGCTCCTCCGTAAACGCGGTTTGTAATCTCCGGGGAGCTCCAGGCTAGAGTAGCCCACTGACACACTTCTCATTTATCACCACAGCCGGCCTCGATGGAGCACATCTGGGAACCTGAGTGCCCATGAGCAAGCCCTCATTCCACCCTGTGGCTGGACGCCAGCATCACCGTGACCTTGCGATGCGCCAAACTGCCAAAACCAGGACCTGTGTCTGTGTGTGTGTGTGTGTGTGTGTGTGTGTGTGTGTGTGTAGATGGTATCAGGATGAACCAGGGCAGATAAGCACCACACCGACTGACACGCTTTTCATTACCCGAGCAGGCGACAGATAACGCGGACCAAACGAGAAAGGAGAGTCCGAGTCCGCGATGATCGCATTCAGAGGGAAACATCGCAGCCAGGCAGCGACTCGAGTGCGGATTTCTCTGGAGGGAATCACCGGGAAACGAGTCGGTATCCAGGCACACAGGCGGGAGCATCCACCCGCGCTGCATCCCAGCAAACGCGGAAAAAGCATCGATCCCCTGCAGGGGCACCGAGGAGGGGGCAGGAGGACTGAGAGCGGGGGTGATGGGAGTGACGGCGGGGTCTTACCTGGTGCTGATGTCGCGACCAGGCAGGAATCAGACGGCCGTGGACACCCGGAGTGATGGATGCTGCTGGGTGAAGATGAGTGAGGAGGACGGGGAGAGAGGAGGACTGAGGTGAAACTGACCATGCGCAAAAGCAGCTCGGCTCTCCCTGCTGGTGTCTGCTGAGCTGCTGGTGGAGCCACAGGAATCTCTCCACTCTACGCCTTTTGACCTACATCACTTCAAGACGGTTTTCCTAATGTAATGAGGCAACAGCGCCCCCAGATTTAAAATAGGCTGTTAGTTCAGGGATTTTCAGTCTCCAAAATCTGGGAATCTGGGAATGATTTTACTGAAAGCTGCAGAAAGCCTCACGAAACCCTCTGGAGTCATATTCAGTGTTTAAGCACATTTAGCACCAGTTTATTTTCACATCAGCTGAGAAATCTTATTTTTTTACTAAAGAAACACAAATCTGAACATGCTGGAATACAGCTCAGTGTAACACACACACAGACACACACACGGTTTGGTGTTTGATTCCGATGAGAAAGTCAGGGTGTAGGGAGTTCTCTCTGATATCCGGCTGATTTTAACTGCTTAAAGCGGCATGCCTCCTCCCTGTGAATAATTTATATTCCTGTGAACTTTAACATCTCAGACATGTCCCAAACCTTTTTCTGCTGTTATGGATTAAAAACCCTGCAGAGGCATTGAGTAAATCTAAGATTACAATCAGGAATAAAAGGAACTGCTGACAATTTCCCAAAGAAAAATATCGGCTCCAAAAACAGGAATCTGGGGCCGCAGCTCCACAGGGTCTCTTATAAAGCCAGGAGTCCACAGTGGGAGTCCTTTAGTCCCAAACGAGTGTTTTTGGATCCCAAGTATAACTGAGACCCTGTTTTATGCTCTCCCGTGCACTAATGGGGACCAGTTTTAAATCAGCAGCATGTTGCAGTCACTAAGGCAGCTGAGCCTTTTTCTCACAGATTCCTATACAATCAGAGGAGTCTGCCCCTGCTGGCCATTACACAGAATGCAGGTTTAAGGCACCTCCTCTTCAGACCCCCGAGCTGCGCCCATCATGAACACGGTCACCGTGGCTCGTTTAGCAGGAACACCGATGAACAGTGATGAACTGAATTCAGCCCTGAGGGAACGAGCCGCTGCAGAAATATTTCACCGTGGTCCAAACCGTGAGCAGGACCGCTGCTCTCAGATAAGCAGTTACAACAAGACGTAGATCAGGGCCCCAGAAATGTGAACAATGATCTCCTGGAAGAACAGAGGTAAAACGATGAGAGGTTTCCTGTAACAGACTCTGGGGCCCATCTTCAGTGGAAACACTGCTGCTGCTGGTGGGAGGTCACCCGTGAACCAGCAGGCTGTGAGACGGTCAATGATCTCATGTCACGGCCACCAGGATGCATTTCATCGCTGCCTCGAGCAAGATCATCAGCACTCACCTTGTGGACATGTGAGGTCAGAGGTCGTGTGGCCTGTCAGAGTCACTGCACAGAGAGGCTGAACCTCAGGAGCTCCTTACAGAGGTGGCCTAAATACTGAGCCGGGCTGATTTTAGACATGGCCTTTGTGTTTAACAGAAACGAGTGAAGTCATCACTTCTGTTCCCTCTGAACACCATCAGAGGAACTCACCGCACGGCTGCACGTGCTTGACTTACGGACAGGATTTCACAGCCGAGGAACATGTGGACAAACATGTGGACGATCACAGTCTGTGGAGTTGCCTCTGCACACATCACAGTGGATCTGAAACCAGTCAAGATGTGACTGAAGCGCAGATTTCATCTCTAAGTGCTGTGTTTAACAGCAGGACTGCAGTCATTATTTGGATACATATTATACTTCTCATTTTCAGAGGCTCACTCAAATCAATAACTGAGGCAGGTCGGTGAGGCCTGTTCCCTCCTTATTACATAAATCAGTGAAGCTGGAGTTGATTCCATGGCAGCCATTCACTGTCACCATCAGTGCAGGAGGCCATCATTAACCAAAGCAGCATGTCACAGATAAAGACCCAAAGCAAACTGCAAATGCAACCAGAGGGTTTCTCAAGGGAAAGAAATGATTGGGTCAGTCCTCTGATGTCAACCCTACAGAGCAGCTTTTCCATCAAACACTGACTGCAGAGACCCCTGACCCTGGAAATGAGGCAGTGTTTTTAAAGATGGCTGACTGAAGCTGGAGCGCTGCATTTCAGTCACATCGGATTAAAATCACCTGAAAAACTAAAATACTGACGGCTCTGGCTGAGGACCGCTTCAACACGCTCGGTATGGGACACGTTTACTGAAGCTGAGATCTGAAAGGTGCATTTCTAACTGCAGATTCAGCATTTAGAGACATTAATGTCATTTTAATCCATATTTGCTCTGCTGGTTTCATGTAGAAATCTTCAGTCATGGATCTTTCAGCTGCTGCTCTGTCATCCTGAGACACTTCTGACTCAAAGGTACTGAGTCACCTGAAGCTATTTTCTCTCCTGCACAATGTCCCCCCCCCGCAGTAGTTCTGCACAATGTGTCATTTGGTGTGTAAACTTTTCCCTGTTCAGAGTGGAGGCAGCTAACCCACAGTTCTCTGCTTTGTTCACCACCGCTGGGTTAAAGCCAGACTTTACCAAAGCGTCCGCCCTGCGGTGTTCACTTTAGAGCCAATCACAATGTCAGGCATTGTCTCGGGGGCGGGGGGAGAGACCCTGAAGTCCTGCAGACATTCAGGAGACTCAGACTCAGGTCGCAGTAAAACTGAGTCCCTCGATGTCCCACAGCTTCAGAAAAAATGTTCAAAAATCATCTCAGCAGGCAGAGGGTCATTATCAGCACGTTCAGGAGGGGCGGGGCTACCTCAGAGTGAGTCACACTACATTCATATTGATTACCAATAATCAACCTAGAGATAAGTTACTGCAGTTTTTCCTGACATTAAAGTGTGAAGATTGATTATTTTAGCCTTTGGGGGCGCTGTGGGCCCAGACACTCAATGAGAACAGCAGGCCGAGCGTCTCCTCTGAGCCTCAGTGAACCACATTCAGGTCTTTATCCGACAACATGAAGGTCTCTGACGTTCCTGCTATTATGAAAATGAGTGAATTCAGTGTGCGGTTACTTGTTGACCACGGGGTGGTTTTCAGGAGCCTCAGGTTATGACCTCTCCTCTGCGTACTGAACTCAGGGTCACAGGGAGGCTGCAGCCCATCCCAGCTGTCATGGTAACCTAACTTTGGAGGCGCAGGGAGACTCACCGAGGGGCCTGTGGTGACCCGGTGGACTCGAACCCGGGACCTTCCTCCTGTGAGGCGATGGTGCTGATCGCTGCTCCACTCTGCCGCCCCAGGTTACATCAGCAGGCAAGAACTGACTTTAAGCTATTTTCAAACATCTTTTCAGAACTCAAAAAAAATAAAAACAAATAAAGGAAGGCAAATAAAAGCTGACGTCCAGAAGGAGGAAGTGTTTTATTGTTTGTAGAAATTACAAATATCACTGAAGGAAAAAGTCCCACCTGTTCCTGTTTTTGAGGCTGAAAAACTTTAAATCTATTTTACAAGAGTTTTTTTAACCCTTCCATCTGAGACGCCACAGTAGATCCGAGGCTCACAGACGGGTGTCTAACACTTTGTAATAAAATCGAGTGTAGATGCTACACACCTGTGTACAAAAACGCTGCTCCAGCTGCTGCACCACACGCTGCACCACCACAAAATACACATTAAAACGAATACGAGACATTTCCCCACAAAAGTCTCCGAACAGAGACGCTGCAGTGAAACATCATTTCAGAGGAGACCAGTTATTTATCTGCACACGTGCAGAACAAGGCACCCACAGACGGGCTCAGAGGTCCTACCGTGGGAAAAAGGAACTTAAAAGGCTCTGCATCAAAGAGGTCCACAGGAAGTGATGTCACAGTTCCCTGAAAGAATGGAAGGTGATCTGGAGGTGACAGTACATTAAAAACAGAGTCCGTTAAAAGAATCATTATTAAATCAAACATAAAATCTTATAAACCAGAAAATCGTATCATTATGGGACCCACAGTCAGCCCCGCCCCCTGAATAAGGTGGCGGCAGCAGAGCTGCATCATGTAAACCCTGATTTGGTATCTGCATGTATTTATCTATGCATGCACAGATGTCACATAATAAAATAAAATTTTAGAAACTCTTCCAGGAATAAAATTTCAGAGCAGAATTAAAACGTTCCCGTCTTTTGGGGGGTCGTGGATCGCCGAGTGTAACACAACCACTGTGATCTGCGTCAGACTCATCTCAGAGACTTCCTCCTCCTCTTCTCAAACATCAGGTCTGACATGTTTTTACTGAACGCTGTGATCGAGCAGCAGGAGGCCGAATGCCACAAAACTAAAAGCATCAGCACTGCAGCGGAGTCCGTTTCTGTGACCCTGGATTAGAGCTCAGAGGTTAAAGCAGCAGCTCAGCTGCAAGATTCCTGAAGTCCAACGTTTCTGTGAGCAGCTGGAAGCTTTTAGTGACCTGAGGAGCGCTTTGTTAATGCTTCATTACTTCCCCGTCAGAGCTTCAGGTCTCAGTGACTCTGCCGCTCCGACACCACGTCCTGGAGGCGCTTCAGCAGCACATCCGGGCTGCTGCCGTTCTCCGGACACGCCCTCTTACTCGGGGAGTCGCACGCCGATGACATCATGACGTCCCCGTCTATGGCGAAGGCCCTCTTCCTGCTCACGCAGCCCTGCCGGATCATCCGGTTGATGTCTGACAGCTCCTGCAGAGAGGCAGCGGACACAGGGAGGCATTACTGTCATCATGTTTTACAGTGCATTAATATTTGTTGCACTCACAACTTCCTGAATCTGACACATTCAGCATCTTATAGTCAGATTAAAAAGGGTGATAACGTGAAATAAAAAGATTCTTAGTGACAGGGTTCTTCAGATAAAGCAAAGGCAGAGGCAGTTCCTGGATCAGTTTAAAGACTATGAAGCTGCATTTATGTCTGTACCAGCTGAACAGAAAGCATGAGAAGCACTCAGCATCCTCCCACCACACCTTCCCATCCACAGCTATCGATCGACAAACTGCTGCAGCACGTTTAACGCGTCCTGAAGAAGCATTTTAAAACCATCTGTGAGGCAGTTTCATCAGCACGTCACCCAAAGACACAAACAAACATGTCTCTGCGAGCAGGATTCACGGCGGGCCAGTTATAACTTCAGCGGCGGATCAGAGGTCTGAACATCCTCAGTCTGTGTTATAGTTTCATTAGGCCATGTTAGTTACTTTTAAATGGAAAGAAGACATTTTGCTTAAATACATTTGGGACGTTTACTTGGCCTTTTTTAAATTGCAGCCAAAGCAACAAGTGTGCGTCAGAATGAAGAGCAGATAGGTTTCTCTGCTCCCTCCATCAGGCCAGAGTCTGATCTGAACCACGGCGTCTCTGAGATCCAGCACAGAGCCACTTCCTGCTGACTGTGCCGCCCTTCGCTACCTTATAAAACCCTACCTTACACCTGACAGAAGTGAGAGTGTTGTGCTGCAGCCTGCAGGCACCGTGTGGATGAGCGTGAGAGCGTTCTTGCCTTTGACGGGCTGCTGTTTATCCGGTAGGTGTAGGAGTTCGGTGTGAGACAGCCTGCTGAGTTCTTGTGAGGGGAGACGTAGAGCGAGTGTCTCTGAGAGACCCGGCGAGGAGACAGAGGCTGAGCCCTGACCGACGGGAACGGGGAGAGAGGAGGAGCGTCCGCCTGCAGGAAGCAGCACAGTCGTGTAAAATAAAAACATCCATCAGTGAGGTTATCTCACGAAGCGAGAGGCTCGTACCCGGCTGTCGCTGGTGGCGTATCGCAGCGCAAAGCTCTTCATCTTCAGGACGTACACGGTGTTGTAGAACTGGATCAGGTCGCCACGCTCCTCCTCCGCTCCTGATTGGCTGCAGTTTGTGTCTGCTGGCTGCTGATTGGTTTTCTCTGCAGCTGCAGAGAAACAACAGTTTTTAGTAACCTATCAAATATCAATTTCCACTTTTCACGTCCTTATATCCTCAGAAACTGGAAGAGGACTCTTTTATTTTCATTACATATGAAATCAATAAAAGTATGAATCCGTTTCTTTCCTGCATGGAAAAATCTCCAGGATTGGATTTTTATCTCCTCGATGCATGAAATCCATTTTCCTTTGTTTCTACTGTCACTGCTGACAGCGTCTACTGAAACTCCTGCCTGACCACGAACCCCTCAACAGGTTACATTCACACATAATAAACTGCTGACTGATTAAAAATGCTCATGAAATAAGGAGGCTATGAAACAGATCTTACATTCTCCACCTGAGACAGGATCCACCTCCATGTTTTCATCAGCCACCTGCTCTCTGCGAGTGCGACGCAGTAAAACACTGCGGTACACCTACACACGAACACACACAGCACGACTGAAGCCTCCACAAACACAACATTACTAATCAGGAGAGTCCAGCTATCTAAGTTTCCTCACGTGGCTGTTGGCCTGCGGTTGGCTGCGGTAACACTTCATGATGTCCTGGAAGGTGTGAGTCTCTTTGGTGATCTGGAAGGAAGGAGGGAAGGAGGGAAGGAAGGAAGGAAGGAATCAATACATGTACAAATAAAACTCATCTCTTAAACAAGAGGCCCGGCTGAAACAGGAAATCACGCTGCTCTGACTTTCATGTTTTAGTAACAACTTGAGTCTGTGATGCACTTTAAACATGCTGTAAATTAAAGGATCAGTGAGAACGTGGAGATTACAGACACTGAAACACAAACTGGACATGACCCGACCAGGTACGTGTGCAGTGTTAAAGGAGAACAGTTTCCTGCACGGGTCGGAGCAGCCGCCACAAACACATTGACCTCCGAGGAAAACACCGGGATTGGAATTAGAAAACATTGTTGCCACAAAGATTTACCAGCAGCCTTGGGCGAATTTAAAGGTTTTCTTCCTAAAATATGAAGCTTGTCTCAATGTTCTCACTTTGGAAATGATGTAAATGCTGCAGAGCAGCAGCTGGTCCAGGTGCCGGTCCTTCATCAGATCAGTGCTGTGGACCACAGAGTGCTCAAAGCATGTCCAGATTTTCCCTCGCAGCTCTGACGAGATGTCCAGCTTCACACACAAATCCCTCAAGCGTACGCTAGCCAGGTGATACACCTGCAAGCACAGAGGGAGGAGCTAAACGGTCAGAGCAGAGAAACATCACAGAGCAGGAAGAATATTCATCCTCTGCTGTATCAGATTCACAAACCGTCACTATCTGGAAATACAACTCGAGCCACAACATGAGGAGGCGACTTCATTTAAAGTCATCATTTCCAGCTGTTAAGATAAGTTCATGGAGCAGTGACGCAGCTCAGAGGCTGTTCTGCACATTTTATGGTTGACGGACACTTAGAGAAGTTTCTTTCCTGGACAGAATTCGTCCTGAAGAGTCAAGTGACCGACATGAAAATATAAAATCCTAAAAGCACAAATTTATAATTATTTATTTTATCCTGCGACACCGGCCCCTGCGTTTTAAAATGGCTTCTACCTTCCTGAAGAAGAGAGCGAGTGACCCCGTGCGCCTCGGCCGCACGTTTCCTGGTTGGTTATCAGAGGTCGTGACGGCGGCAGGCCGGCTCGGGGAGGCGGTCAGCAGGAACTGAGCCGTGACGGGAGCGGAGGAGTCGCACGGCTGGACCGGGATCAGCGTGATAGTGCGGTCATTGCTGCTCGTACCTGCAGACATTCACACAAACAGACGATTAGCAGTGAAGAGAAACTGCCCGTGCCTTCATGTGGAGAAAACATCAGAGTCAGAGGCTTCAGAGCACCAACGCAGTCACAGCCTGAGGTTTGGATTTCAAAAGGAGCACGTCTCTTATTTCTCTGCAGAGTAACTGATCGATATTTCACACCAGGCCACGGTTTAAAGCTACAGCACTTCTATCAGGGTCAGGATTTAAGCTCAGAGAAATAAAAATCTGTCCCGTTTAGCTGATCCATGTGAGTGATGATGCAGCCATGAAACAGCGGAGGAACATGAGCGGATGGGAAGGCGTAGCCACCTTGCAGTGGGATGCTCAGGACGGTGGTCTGCGTCCCCTGCCCTGTGATCTTCAGGGTGCTGCTCGAGCCAAACGTCAGCCTCTTTGCCGGAGACGACATCGGGCTTAAGCTGGGGTTCAGGCCTGGTGATGGGCCTGGAGGGTCGTCACCGAAGAGACGCCGCTTGGCGCTGCCGGCCGCAGGAGAGCTGTACCTGTCGTGGACCGACAGCGGAGAAGGAGGCACATCTGGAGGAGAAAACAAAAATTAATGTTACCTTCACACCTAAAACATCATCCAGACACACTCGGCTTAGTCACCCACCTTTACGGGCGCTGCCCAGGGCGGATCTGAACTCCCGGATACGGGGGTGGATGATGGGCGAGAGGGCCACCATGGGCAGGTGGGACTGGCCTCCGCTGGTAGAGCCAGATCCAGAAGCAGGACCGGAACCTGTGTCAAGACTGGAGGAAAAATTCACCTGCAGAGAGAGGTGAGGTCAGATTAGAGCAGCGGGAGAGTATCCTGGGGTGGAGATCAAGGTGTAGCTGTCATAATGCCTGTTCTGTCCCATTCTGGCTTCCTTTATTTTCTCTCATCTATACACTGTTCCAGTGGGAGGGGCCAAAATAATGAGATCAGTCTAAGCCCACAGGTCAGACTGAGGTTGAGATGCTTTATTTCTACTCTTGGCTCTGTATGATGTCAATGAGTGGAAGCCCCACCCACTTGATGTTGAAACCTTCTGTTGGTGCCAATCAGACATGGATGATGAAGTCAGGAGCTACACCGAGGCCTCATTTAAGACAGAAAATTATTTGGGGGGTGTCGGGGTGGCTCAGAGGTTGAGCAGGCGACCATATACACGTGCCGTGTGGCGGTGCGGGTTTGAGTCCCGGCCTGTCGCCATTTCCCGCGTGTCTTCCCCTGTATCTCTCCTCCCAATTTCCTGTCCCTCTTCACTGTTAATAAAAAGCCGCTGTGGCCAAAAAATTAAAAATAAATCAAAATTATTTTGAACCGTGAATCATGCAAAGCTGCTCCAGCAGAGTGCAAAGATAAAATATTAAGTTCCAGGTCCCACTGAAGACCAAGGTCCTGATAAGATAAACTTTCCTCACTCACAGCTCCCACTGTCTTCAGCTCATCACCAACATAATTATTTATGGGGCCGACCCAAGTATAGACTTTTCCAAGCCACTGTCACCGTGACAGAACCCGGGCAGCTTGCAGGTTATTACTGTTCATCATTATCATGATTATTATGTGTGTTCCCCTGACCTCCTGCACCGTGGGGACCTTGTTCCCTGCAGCCTGCAAGGCGCTCCACAGGGCAGAGTCTACGGTCCACGCCCTGCTCTCCAGAACCTGCTCCTCAATCGAGTTCAGATGTTTCACCATGTCCCTGGACAGGCCTTCCTCTGAGCGGATAAACACCTCGATCACCTGCAGACACAAACGCACCCTAAATGGACCCAAGCATCAATCCACAAGCAGCAGTTGTTCATTTAGAGCATCCTCACAGCTGGTTTCATGACTTTCTGGCTCTTTTCTTAGTCTTTTATAAATGACTGACATTTTATACAGTGAAGGTTTCCCTGTGCGTGTTTTACCTTAAAGAAGTAAAAAGGGGCCAATTTGAAGACTGTAATGATCCAGGGAAAAGTCCTCTGGGAGCTGTAGGAGAATAACACCACCTCCAGACAGCACACCATCAGGGAACAGTGGAAGAGATCCTGCTCCAGCAAAACCTGACCCCACACACACACACACACACACACACCTTTAAACGTCAGCCAGAAACTCTACAGACATCTGTGGAAAAGGTGGAGGGAATGAAAGAGCGTTCCCTGGTGTGCTTCCACTACAGACTGGCTCCCTGCCCGTGCTGTGCGGGCGCTCCATAGAAATATATAAATATAAATTAGCTGGTATCAGAGCAGAGGTCCAAGAACAGTCTTCTCTAAAGATCTGCTGTGAGGCCATTCAAACCTACAGCAGGTGGAGGACGGTTTCTGCTGCACCGAGCTTCCCGAACGTGGAGTGGTGACGGCAGTTAAAGAAGGCGGTGTTCGCCCGCGTGCAGAGAGGCGCAGCTGCTGGTTTAAACTGCTCGGTTACTTTGTCACAAAGTTCTTGGCAAATAAAAGATTTACAGAGGAGAAACTGACCAACGGTTGTAATGTTTGGGCTCATGGGTGCATGACACACTGTGGCTGCTGCTTACGCTCATGTCTCTGCCGGGCAGCCGTTTGGTCTCCATCACCATGACGTTCTCCAGGACCTTGTAGTAGAGGATCTCAGCCAGCTTCAGACGGTTCTCTGCAAAGTCTGAAACAAAAGACAACAGACACAGTTTTACCTGCACAGAGATTTTGGAGAGCCTCAAACTCTGAAGAAAGGTGTGTGTGAGTGTGTGTGTGTGAGAGTGTGTGTGTGTGTACCTATGTGAGAGCCCGGCGTGTCCTCTGAGTCGTTGGTGTAATGCTCTTTGAAGGTTTGGCCCAGGGTCTTTACGCGGGCCAGTATGGACTCTGTGGGATCTCTTGGAGCAGCATCTTTAAGAACACACACACAGTGATGTCACAACAACACAAAAGCAACACACTGGAAGGGTCATGTGACACTGGTTTCAGGACTGAAGAGTACAACATCAGTTTTAGTAAACTCTGATCTACGCTGCTCATCTGCTGAATGATTTTTTAATAATTCATCTTTCATTCATCCAGAGTTGGAGCCTTAAAACTAAATTCTGATATTCATGAGGAGACGGCTTATTCTGAAATTTCAGATGCTGGTAATCCAGCCCGGCTCTTCCCGTCTCGTGTTTCCCTACCAGCTGCTGCTGTAGGCATTCAGTATCTTACAGCCGACTATCTACAGCGGGGGTGTCAAACATAAGGCCCGGGGATCAGAATTGTCCCAGCAAAAGTTGACTTTAAAAGCTAAAGTTTTTACAGCCTGATAAAGACCATCCCCTTGGCCATTCACACAACACCAAATTAATTAATTAATAGATAAATAATTAGATGACAGAAAGGTTCCTGTTTTTTTCCACTATCTACTTCAGAAAGTTGTTACAGTGGGTCTACAATAGAAAAAGGACATTTCTGTGAAAGAAATCACATCAAATGTGTAGTTGAACTGCTTTACACACTGGTCCTGTACGTGGCCCACAATGTAAAATGATTTTGGCATCCCTGATCTCGAGTCTTCATCCTGCAGCTCCAATTGGACTACAGTTCAAAGGAAAAATCGCAGTTCTCCTCTGGAGCTCTGCTGCGAGCCGGGCCAGTCTAACCAGAACCTGCAGCAAGTGGAGAACTGGATCATGTCAAGATCTACTGACTGCAGTCCAAGATGGTAGAGTAGGAAAACCTGGACTGACTGGAGTCTGATTATCCTGCTCTCTTATTTGTCAGAAAGTCCTCTGGAAGTAAAATAGGTGAAACGTGCACACGGTTTCATTTAACAAAGTAATCTGAGAAACTCTGGACTCCAAGCCCTCCACAAGATCACAACTTAGTTCAGCGAGACACCCCGCCCCTTTGAAGAAATACCTGGAAACAGTTCACAGACAGGAAGAGGTGAGGACCAAAACACCGGCGAACCCACTGCTTTGAGCCACAGATGCTTGATTTACAGCACATCAGCCTCATGTGGAGAAAAACACTGAGTCAGTGAGCTTCACAGGTAAAAACCCCAAACTAATCACTATGAATGGATCCATTTCCCCTCTAACCTTTAACCTCACTGTTAAGTCTACAGTGAACTCTTCCTCCTCTAACACACTTCTTCTGTTCCTGAAACCATTTTTCTCTCCTTCACTATTTCTGTACTCTGTGGTCGTCTGTCACTGGAGCTGCACAGAGACAAAAACAAAGACTAACTTGAAGATCTGCATCAGGTGGTCGCTGGGGGCCGTCCTTAAACCTGCCACCATGCTCTGCAGCCTGCTGACGCTCTGCGTCGCCGAGGAGACGGGAGTGACGAGCAGGTCCTTCTCCTTCAGGTAGCCCCGCCCGGTCAGAGGGGTGGAGGGGGCGAGAGAGCCGGACTGCAGACAGAGAAGGTTCATGTTTCTGTCAGTGTTAAAACCAGCCGTGTTTCAGCCGCATCACTGAAGCTTTTAGTTCATTCATTCGGGTTTGAAGGCTTCAATCACACTTTGTGCAGCTGACGCTCCACCAGCTTTACAACAATCTGCTGCTTCAGGTCACAGCCACGCCTCCGTCAGCTGCTTTTAAATCTGCCTCTGAGTACACCTTCAGTGTGTGTGTGTGTGTGTGTGTGTGTGTGCGCGCCTACCTTCTCCACATGTTGCTGCAGCTGCTGTTTGCTGGCAGGCGGTTCCTGGACGATCTTCCTCGGCGTTCCGATCTCCTCGTCAGCATCGGCTCCCAGAAACACTCGCTCATCAAAGTCTCCCACAGTCAACACGTACTCCTCGTACTCCCTGTTTATGGCTTTACTGCAAACACACACACACAGAGCTACAGTTAAACACTACAGTACTTTATGAAGGTCACAACAACTACGACCCAAAGCTGTTTTCCCTCCAAAGTATCAGAAGCTTCTTTTCTCAGTGGTTTCTTTTCCACTGCACTTTAAAGATTCGGCAAACGAGCCGGCTGACATAACAACAGCAATTCATACACACAGTAACCAGGTGAGTGCTTCTCCTCTGTTATCCATCTGTGTGAGCGCTGGTACACGCATAAATCAGCCCTACGGTTACAAAATCTGCTGTACCGCTATAAAACTATCAGATAAATCATGTTTTATTTCTATAACTCCCCACTGACAGTGGGTGGTAACAATGCTGTAGGAACTACCTGAAAATTTGTACAGAATAACGTCCAGGTTTAGGGTCAGAAAGAGAAAATCGGAGGCAAAGAAGAAGAAAAGAGCATTTCTTCTTTGCTCACGCTGCTTACTTGTTATCGATGAAGTTCTGAGGATCCAACAGTTCGGTCAAAAGCTCCCCGTTGCCTTTCAGGATCTGATTGGTGAGAAGAAATTCGGACAAATGTGAGATAACAGCAGGCGGATGGAAAACAGCCATGATGATTACACAGGTGTGTGTTCGGGATAAGGTGAGAGCACCTGTTTCTGGAACAGCTTCTGTATGTAAGGTTTGAAGTAGTGCTGCTTGATACCCTTCGCCTCCACCACCAGCCCATCATGCAGCTCGCACAACCTCTCCAACACGCATGGAGGCGGCCCATCGGGGGAAACATGGCCATCAGCACGGTACGCAGCAGGCAGACCTGCACACAGACACACAATTAGGAAATCATGCCAACACACGAATAAACTAGTGCACTGTGCGTTCTGCAGCAGAACGTAGGTTTGGTTCAAACCACGACGACGTTTCTGCTTCAGAAAAAGAAGTTTAACTCTTACTAAGGAAACAGACCTGCTGAGCTCCAGGCAGTGTTACACTGTAGACACATAAAACACTGATCAAAGAAGATTCATGCTTCACGCTGTGATCACAGCTGTGAATATAAACAATAATCAGCTGTTTGGAAGCAAAGACCCAGCTCTGAGTTTAAACACGAAACCTGGGAAAAGTAAACAAATAATTCAAAGTCATAAAAATGTCCTTGTTGCATCCGATCTGAAACATCATTTAACACACACACACACAAACACACACCTCTGAACGTGGCATTGATGAGGTCCTTCCTGTTGGCACACAGCTGAGCATTTCCAAACACCAAGTCCAAGCAGCAGAGCAGCAGGTGGTACGAGTTCACCAGGTCATCCCCGATCATACGGAAGTTCCCTTTACAAACACAAACATGTACTTAATCACATATCAGAGCAGGAATCATTAACTCCAATTAAAACATCAACAACAGCATATTTTTAGTAGCCGATAGTTTAAAGGAACTAAAACAGAAATAACCAGAACATTAATTATGCGAGCGTGTGCGTGTCTAAACTTTGTTGAGTGGTACCTTTGGTGTAGACAAACAGAGTCCAGCAGAACTTGAACACATCACCGATGTGACAGGGCAGCCGCCTGCAGACCCAGAGAGAGGACACACACTGTGATACCAGACACGGGCTGTGTGTGTGTGTGTGTGTGTGTGTGCGCGCGCACGCGCGTGCGTGTGTGTTACCTGTGCTTCCTGCTGCGTGGCTGCCGTGGCGGCTCGACTCCCTGTGGATTCTGAAACATGTCCATGAAGATGGGTTCAAACTTGCGGAAGATCACCGTGGAGACCTCGAAGTTGCGCTCCAGGCGCTCCATTCGCAGTCTGAAGTCCTGGGACAGGTTGGACATGTCGGCCCACTTCCTCATCTTGGAGAAGAACTGGATCAGACTGAGCAAGGGAAAGATGTTAAAAGCAATATTGTGTAGGAAAGCAGCAGATTTTCAGCTGTGAAGGATATAAACGATGTACCAGCAGGTTTAAGTTCTCAGTCTGAAGTGTTCTCTGACTGTTTTCTTTCAGAGTAGTCTCCTAATCTGATCTTTATCTCTCATTCAACTGGTAAATTCATGGCCAGTAAACATCCCTAAAAAAGGGTCTGTATAGATCTAAAAGCCAGACAAATGTGAGGTCACATGTTCACCAATTTAACAGGACAGTTTGGAGAAAATCTCAAGACTGGAAGCAGCTTTAATACAGAAAGAAGCAGAGATGCACACGCACCGACAAAAATAAAATAAAGGATAGTTTTGCACACACATTTTAAAGTTACCAGTCAGTCATGTTAAACTCGCTAAGTTACCACCTCACACAGTGATGTTTTTATATCTTAGACAGGCCGTCGGGTTACCTTTCCTTTAAACCGGACTGTCAGAGACTCACCTGAGTTTGGAGGAGCGAAGGATTCTGGTGAGGGAGACACAGTTTCCCTCCATCAGGCCTTTCCCCACTGTGGGAGTGGACCCCTTCCTGCAGGCTGCATACAGTGAACAGGCCAGCCAGTGGACAACATCCCCCTGCAGAGAACCAGCAACAGAACATTTACACAGACAGACAGCTTCATGCACAGTTACAGTCAAAGTCAAATTAGTCAGAAAACATTTTAGATCTCATTTCTCAGCTACAGCTTCTTAACCAACCAGGCAGCGGAAATGAGCTGGGACCCAGAACTCAGACGGTGCCAGATTAAAACCACCCTTTGCTCGTTTCGTTAATCTCAGCATACATTCTGTATAACAACAAATAAAGACATCCTACCCCATTCTAAATATGAATCAAGAATCACATACCTTAAAGCGTGTTTTTAATGGGGATCCATGTTTGGATTCAACTAAGAAATTTTGCAATCTGATATCAGCCCCAAGGTAATACACAGATCAAGATTTTTTATAATGAACATTTAATTTAGTTGTTTTCCTGCCACAAAAGAAGGACTAAAAATTTTCCCCTCACAGTGTCAACTTCAGTTATACAACTGGAGAAAGAGTGAAGATCATTCAGGTAATACAGAATCCTCAAAGACGGCACTGGTGTTGCTGTCTTCGGCCCCGGATCCATTTTTGTTTATTATATATAAATGTAGCTTTAATCAGCTGCTGTAACACTGCTTCTCTCAGACATTAAGTTTCTCTGTATCTGAGACACTGTACCCAGCGGTGTTTGACTCTGACACAGGAATAAATCAGCACTGGTAAAATGACCGATCGACTAACCGGCGCAGCTGCAGCGCGGAGAGTAAAAACAGCCCTTTAACTGCCGTGTCTGTGTCCGGACTGTCCGCGCTCACAGCGCCTCAACATTAATCGGCAATAACGAGCTTAGCACGAGTCTGACTCAGGAAACAGCTGATAGATACTTAGAGGACTTTTTCACCTCCAGAGTGTACGTATTCCATATGGCAGTAAAGTTGTCCATGGCTTCTGTGGCAGTCTGCTCGTCCATGTTTAGCTCCTGGCACAACGCCTCCAAACTCCTCCGCACCGAACTCTCCTCCATCCTGCCCGACTCCGAATCCGACGACTCTTCGCCCTGCATCCGCGCCAGCTACAGGTACAAAACCTCGACCTGAGTTCAAACCCAGAAAAACAAAACACAGCGCCCCTCTGCCCCACAGCCAAACAACGCAGCCCACCGTCCGGGACACGGCAGCTTCCGATAACAGTCCCCCACAATGCAGCGCGTTGGCGCGAAAACTCCACGGCCCGGACCAATGGGAGGCGAGGAGAGCGTCGCCCAACCCCCTCCCAGATTGGTCCGTGCTGAAGGCTCGTGTTCAGGCTCGTTGCTTCCAGCTGTTACCAAGCAACCCCCCTGAAAACGTTTATTTTAAAAATAATATATATTATTATTATTATTATTATTATTATTGGCTTTGAAATAAACACAGCTGTAAAATAAGGATACTTTCAGAGATTGTTATATCCCAACGTCAGCATAAGTTCTGCTGATCCCTCAGTGCTGACTTTAAATCTCAGATGACGTGAAACAGCCGGGATGACGCTCTAAAACCTCATTTTGGGCCAAACCTATGGACGCCTAAAAAACAAAAAAATCAGTTATAAAATTATTTTTAAAAGTTGAAAAAAATTAATAAAACGGTAAAATTTCACATTATAATAACAAAATCTTGGGTTATTGTATTAAAATCCATGGATCGATCGACCAGTCAATCTATGGAAGTTTGTTTCCACAAAAAAGAAACATTTTTGCCATCATAGGTCAAAACTTTTGGTTAGAATCTCAAATTTTTGACTCAATAAGCCAATAAATTAAAAACTGTAAATAAATAAGTTAAAATTCAATAAGTCAAAATTTTGAGATTTTAACACAAATTTACCAAAATATTTCTTTTTTTGTGGTTTAAACAAACTTCCATATACCTGGGGCTTGGCTGGTGATTCGATCCATGGAGTTTTTTTTTTTTATGTTTTGGTGACCGTTTAAATTTGGACAAAACCATGAGTGTCCACAGTAAATGTAGTGTGAATATCTAAGAATAAAGATTGAAAATGTGTTTGGGAAGCAGCTGAAAGGCTTTTGAAACTTTTTAAACCAAGAAATTGTCCAACAAACCCACAACTTACTCACTGCTGGGATTTTGCCAGTTTTATTCGAATCTAGGATTGTTCCATGAAAATCTTAAGATTGCCTGCTGAAAATTTAAGGTTAGATGTTTCAAATTATGAAGAATGTCTTACACTTAATAAATACATGTAATAAAACACAATTGGCAAACAAAAGAAAATGGATGGATGGATGGAGGGCAGTGATGAGTATATTCCTCCACACTGTAAACTCAATAGTATTTTCATTTTAAAGAGGAGTGCATGCTCCTGCTGCAGTGTTGTTTGGTCTGTTGGCACAGTGATACTTAGCTCACTGAGAAAAATGAAAATGGGAGTCCCCTGTGAGTCTGCTGCTTTTGTGTTACTGTCATCAAGTGAAACGATGCATGCGTTTATAAGGTGTTTTAGGTGCATGAGATACAAATGGGCCATTGTGGGCTGCTGGTAGGTGGTTGTGAGGCAACACAATGATGTCAAAAACACGCATGAGGAGCTCTCAGACAGACGAGAGTTTTTATAGTAAGATTCAATTCATCCTACGTTACTTTTTATTTATTTAATTCACAATCATGTTTTAGTTTGTAGTTATGGTGGAAAGCACTCGTTTCTGATGTTAAAATGATTTATAATAGTATAGTAATATAAGCAGGCACCACAGGGGGGCATGAGCATGGTGTGTGTGGTTTTATATTCTTATGATTTATGATCTATTTTCATGCTCAGTTAGCTGTGACTATGAAGGGTAACAAGATGAAACATTATTTCACCTCAAAGATCCAAAAATGTAAATAAATGTGTAAATTATTTTTGGTACAAATGTTCAGTTACTGATGGATAAAGGTTTGTCTTTGTCAGCATTGTCTTTGTTTATGACCGTGTTTGTTATCATTTTGAGTTCTTCTGCTTTTTGTATGTTTCACAAACAGGAAAGAATCAAACATCATTTTTGTTTGTGTCCACTTTATTTGTGAAAGTAAAAGAAAAGTAATAAAGTTCCTCAAACTAAACGACTCCTCATGTTCTTTATGGTAGCATCAAAACTCTGATTGTAAACAGCTAAACTAATCAAACCACGTTATTATAATCCTATAATCTCAGCACAGATTAGACAGTAGCTAACACTCAGTGTTGATCAAACCCCGTATGATTAAGCAATACTCAGCAGACTAAGTAAAACAGCCATATCAGAAACAAAGAACAAACCCCGGTACCGGCCCTGCTTTATTCTCCCTTTATTCTAAGTAAAGCCATGAAATGCCCGACACACATTTAGGGAGCGCGCTCTCAGTGAGAGCTGTATCTGCTGTTATCTCTGGTCTCAATCGTCTTTATCAGCAGCTTCGGGGCAGGAGAGCTGGAGGCACTTTGGTAGCCATTAGTGCTTTTAGTACCTGCAGAGAAACCTGCAGACAAAGACAGGTAGATTGTTACTGTCAGCTCTGAGGCCGGAGCATGGAGGCCTCGGACATTCGAAGATGTTTGTGTCACTTACTGTAGCTGGACATGGGCTGGATGTTGAGGATAGACTGGTGTCCAAGTCTGCAGGGGCAGAAAACCAAACAACACTTCAGTGGACTCCTCCACCCTTCTGTTCCACCCTGGACTCTAACCACAGACTCTAACTACTAACTGTGTGCAGTCACATTCTCATCTGTAGAGGGCACTCTTCTGTTTCATTTCAACCTGCTGTAGTTCTCACTGATGTCTCTGCCATGGCAGTGTGGATGATAAATCTCCACCTCCCTGTGGCCTTCCTGCAGCTTCCTAAAGAAACCTTTGATTCAGCTTGTCTTCTGGTTACATCTCTTCTAATTATTCATATTTGGGTGAAACAGCGAGCTGGTGCTGCTTTGTTTACAAATGATCACATGTTTATGTATGATCAGTTTTCATTGTTAAATATCACCTTTATCCTCAGGGCTGGTATATCACAGCCAAAATGACCCAGTAATGATCACAGAGGTAGCTGCAGAGGTTTCAGGAAGTCAAACACACCTGTGCAGATACGTATGCATGGATGCAGATTCCTAATGGAGGTAATAAACTACTCCAAGTGGTTAATGTATGAGTTTCTCTTTAGAGTCAACAAACATCAAATGATTAAGGTAAAAATCTGGTTTTTGTAAGCCACTCCCACTTCATGCTAAATGATTGGGAAGGCTGCTTATTATGGGAACCGTCTGAAGCAGCAGAGCATAATTATAGTAACCATGATTACATGTCCTCCCTCTTTGTCTCACCTGTCCTCCTCTCCTTCCAGCAGCTTCCTGTAGGTGGCGATTTCAATGTCCAGAGCCAGTTTCAGGTTCATCAGGTCCTGCGGATGTAGATAGAATCGGTTACACTGCATTTTCTTGCCTCTACATAAAGTTTCTTCTTCCCATCCACGTCTTCTCCCGACTCACCTGGTACTCCCGGAGCTGCCGGGCCATGTCCTGCTTGGCTCTCTGCAGAGCCTCCTCCAGGTCTCTGATCCGAGCTTTGGCTTCTTTCACAGCCAGCTCTCCACGCTCCTCTGCCTCGGCCAGCTGGTTCTCCAGACTGGCACGCTGAAGAAGGACAGGAACAAAATACCCTCTATGAAGAACCTGAAGTATCAGGAAAATTGCATGTCACTGAGCTTCATGTTGCTTCTGACTGTACCTGTGCTTTGACGGCTTCTATCTCGCTCTGCAGGCGGCCGATCAGTCGGTTGATCTCCGCGACCTCTCCCTTCACGATGCGGAGCTCGTCTCCAAACTGGCTGGCCTGGACTGACATTTGGTCAAACTGCAAACAGGAGTAGCAGCTATTACTTTTCTCTTTGAATATGGAGCTGTGGGTGAGAAGAGGCCCACAAAGAATCGGCCGGCCGGGGCCTTTCTGTGTGGAGTTTGCATGTTCTCCCTGTTCTCGGGTGGGCTCTCTCCACATACTCCGGCTTCCTCCCATGGTCCAAAGACCGGTTAGGTTAACTGGTGATTCTAAATTGCCCATAGATGTGAATGGTTGTCTGTCTGTGTGTTAGCCCTGCAATAGACTAGCGACCTTTCCAGGCTGTGCCCCGCCTCTCACCCTGAACTGGATAAGTGGAAAAAAATGGATGGATGGACTCCAGACTGCTCCAGACACTCAGCTTCAGGCTGTTTTTCCTTCGCTGTTAGCAGTTATCCCGAATATTTTCATCTCAGGCACAGAAGCTTGTTTGAATGAACTGAGGACTGTGCCAGTGTGAAATAAATAAGCATAATTTTGAGTCATGAAGCATGCAAAGCTACTCCGTGAGAGTTCAGGGATAAAAATCCAGAACTAGAGCATAACAGGAAACATCTTGCCATAATGTGATGTCACTGTCACTCCTTTTCAGACAGCCAATCCTGTGAAAGCTCATTTCCTGGTCCTTACCTTGTTCTTGTACCAGGCCTCTGCCTCCTCCCGGCTGCGGGCTGCAATCTCCTCGTACTGAGATTTGACCTCAGCTACGATCTGCTCCATGTTCAGGCTGCGGCTGTTGTCCATCTGCACCACCACTGAGGTGTCTTTGATGCTGGCCTGCAGCTCGCGCAGCTCCTGGTCAAGGCGAGGGAAGTAAAACAGAAGTAATCCATAAAAGTATCGATGACCACGAGCGATGAGGTCGATTTACATGATGCTGTGAAGCTGCAGGTGATTTAGTGTGATTTTATTCACTGAACAATGAATTCCTCCTGAAAAGTCTGACAACAACAACAACAACAACAACAACAACAATAACTACTACTTTATTTATAAAGCACTTTAAAAACAACGACAGCTGCAACAAAGTGCTGGACACATACAAATCAAGTAACCAATAAAAGCAAATAAAACACAAACAGGAATAAAAGCAAAGTCTCAACATGTATTAAAAGCCAAAGAATAAAAATATGTCTTAAGAAGGGTTTTAAAAGTAGACAATGAAGGGGCACTTCTAATATGTAACGGCAGCTCGTTCCATAATTTGGGAGCAGCAACGCTGAAAGCTCTGTCTCCCCTGAGCTTCAATTTTGAACAGCTGATCAGCTGACCTGAAGCAGTGAGCAGTGAGGGTTAAACAGCTCAGAGAGATAAGATGGAGCAAGAGCACGTAAACATTTAAAAACAAATAAGAGAATCTTAAACTGTACCCTAAAACGCACTGGCAGCCAGTGTAGTGAAGCCAGGATAGGGGTGATGTGCTCCCTCCTCCTGGCTCCAGTCAGAAGCGTTCTGGACCAGCTGGAGACGCTGGAGGGAGGACTGACGAACTCCAAGGTAAAGAGCATTACAGTAATCGAAGCCGAGTTGTAACAAAGGCATGAATTACTGTTTCAAAATGTTGTTTTAAAAGAATTGGTCTAATCTTTGCCAGCTGCCTAAGATGATAAAAGCAGGACTTAACCACTGCCCTAACTTGGCGATCTAATTTAAGATCACTATCAATTATAAAACCCAAATTAAACATCATCAACAACATCAACAGCGGCAAACATTTCCACAGGTCGGTGTCAAAATCATTCCAAAGTCGGGAAGTCGACTCTGCAAGGAAATGCAGCTCCATGTGGGAAACAACTGGAAACCAGAGGGGGAAATAGAGGACAGGCACGAGGACCTTTGTTTACCTCTTCGTAGACGTTACGCAGGAAGTTGATTTCATCAGTCAAAGCTCCAACTTTATCCTCCAGATCAGCCTTGACCAGGTAGGCTGAATCTACATCCTGAGAACAGGAAGCAAAGAACAGAGATTAGAAGAGAATAAAACCTGTGTTCATATCTGCTGTGAACTGTAATCAGTGATGTCATTAACATACGAACACTACACTGACAGGAAGATCAGTACTAAGCACACAAGTTAAAAACAAGTCTTTATTCATAAGTTTGAAGTAGTAAAAATAAACTGCGGTTCCTCTTATGGCCACTTGAGGCAGACTCCAGCAGGGAGTCACTCCCATGTCCCATTAAGTCCTGAGGCGCCGCCTGTGTGGATCGTTTCCCCTTCATAAAAACTCTGAGTGGGGTGATTTTGTTAATCTAACTCTAATGTAAGTCCTGGATAACTGATTGATAAAACTGATAAAATCATGTACTGAGATCTAACTTAAAGAGTTGGAGCCAGAAACGTTTGGAAACGTCTGCTATGAAGACTGAAATCACTGTTAAGAGTCACGCTGCTGTTCCCACGAGATGCCGGATCATTTATGGATCTGCATGTGGGAATACAGGAGAGAAAACCTGCACAATGAGGAAGGACAATGGGAAGGTTTGTGTTACTCGGCACGCCCGTGTGAGTGAATGTGTCTTTAAGCTGACCTTCTTTAGGATAACGAAGTCATTCTCCAGGTTGTTTCTCTTATTAATTTCATCCTCATACCTGTGACAGCGAGAGGACAGTGCATTTAATTACAACAACCACAAACAAACATCTGGATGGTTCAAAGGTCAGAAGAGTCATAATTCACTTGTGTTTGTAGTCCTCCACCAGACCCTGCATGTTCCTCAGCTCCCCGTCCAGCTTGATCTTGTCGTTGTTGACCAGGTCCATCTGGCGCCTCAGGCCCGCCATGTAGGCCTCAAACAGGGGCTCCACGTTGGACCGGCCAACCCCCTGACCCTGCAGCAGCTCCAGTTTTGTCTCGAGCATCTTATTCTGCTGTTCCAGAAAGCGTACCTGGTGAGGGGAGAGGACAGGTCGGCAGAGCCGGAGCCTTTAGGATTTTCAACCACAGTGAAGGTTCGTCATAAAACCTTCTGATCATCATCATCATCTCAGATGTTTCTCAGTGTGCTGAACCCAACGCTGCTAACCCGACTACAGATGGTGTTAACGAACCATCTGAGCCTCACTGTTTGCTTCCGGATTGATTTTTAAAAGTCTTCGCCCCACCGTATCTGTCTGACCGGCTCCACCCCCCACCCCCACTCAGGTCAGCTGATCCGTCACTGTCGGTCGTCCCACAGACAAAGAGGAAGCTGAGAGGTGACCGTGCTTTGGCATTGATTTTTAAATGCTTTATAAATAAAGTTGAGTTGAGCATTATTCAGTCAGCAGGAATCTTAGTTGTGATCTGTCAGACTGTGTGCAGCGTAGCTCACATGAGTCCACATGAAGGCCTAATGAGGTGTGTGGCTGACCTGACTGACAGGTGTGCCTAAATGGGCAGGTACCAGCTGTCTGTCAGGCTTCAGCCCCTCTGATTGCAGCCTCTGAGCCGGACCTCTTCACCATGTCTGTGCCACGTCATCACTC
Source organism: Pterophyllum scalare (assembly GCA_024447675.2). Taxonomy (NCBI): domain Eukaryota; kingdom Metazoa; phylum Chordata; class Actinopteri; order Cichliformes; family Cichlidae; genus Pterophyllum; species Pterophyllum scalare. The sequence continues at coordinate 16,940 of JAMQGT020000729.1, read as the reverse complement.
CACCCTCTCCTCCAGTCAGGGTTACTTCTGGCCCAAACCCAGCATGGCAGCAGAGACCGCGGGTGGCTCCATCCAGCCTCCTTCCTCCGGATACCAGGACTCTGCTCTGATTGCTCTGCTGAATGAATGTAGACTCTCTTTGAGCCCTGCTGGCCTCTCAGTGTGTATTTGCATTTGGAAAATGGCTATTACATCACACAGCTGGATTGTGATTATATGGCTTCATTTTCGTAGATAATTTCTGCTTATAAATGGAATATATTTACTCTTAGAAAATAAATAACCAGCAGAGTATCAGTAAAGACTGCAGTCAGTAGCTGCAGCTGTAGACTAATGCATCGTTCTAGCAGCTCGAGCTCAGTGTCAGCACCTGACTGTACTCCAGGCCGTACCTGCACGGCTCGTGTTTCCTGCCTGCGGCCGGGCGCTTCCACCACCTATTATCCTCTCCAACACAAAGCCTGCACTCTGCTCGGGACAATAATCTCCCTCAGACACGACCACACCGAGTCCGACCCGATCTCTCAGGTTACTAATGGAACTCAATGGGACGGAAATGGGACAGATAGCTTAAATATCCAGCAGCCCAGAGCCCCACACAACCATGCAGTATTTAAATCCCAGATGTTGAACTCCAGCTGTGGGTCAGTTCTGCCTTTACCTTTCCTATGATCTGCACTCATGTGCAGCTTTGAACATCATCTGATGCATTTCAGTAATTACTTCTCTGCATGAGGGAAGCAGCTCCCTAATGTTTATCTAAAGAGTTGCTCCCAGCTGGGATTGGATTATCCGAGTAGCTGCTTGGTCCGGATGGATGGACAGTGAGAGGTTCTCTATCCCACCATCAGCAGAAATGAATGAATGAACAAAGAGGAACAAACTGGGCCAGATCTTCATGAGTTTCTAGATCTGCAGGTCTCTGAGGACAAGGACTCTTTTGTCTGTGTGTGTGTGTGTGGGTGGGGGGGGGTCATATCAACCGTCTCATTCTCAGGCACAGATGGACCCTCGTTCCAACTGTTTTCTGTGCGCTGTCACAATATTGGTCTCATTTGGATGATTTTCTGGTTTTGCTTTACAGCTCTGCAGAACACAAACTACCAAACGAGGTCAGTGAGGCTGCACTTCCAGCTTCAGCTGCTGCTTTTTAATCATTGCCATTGAACTACCTTAGTACTGGGTGGTGCAGTGGTTAGCGCTGTTGCCTCACAGCAGAGAAAGTCCTGGGTTCAATCAGGGGGCCTTTCTGTGTGCATGTTCTCCCTGTGCTTGTGTGGGTTCTGTCTGAGCACTCCAGCTTCCTCCCCCAGTCTACAGAGGTGGAGGGGTTCGGTTAGCTGGCTGTGGGGGTGTTATCCCTGAGACAGACCCCTGACCTGTCCTGGGTGTAACCCGCCCTCTCACCCACTTGCAGCAGGGATGAGCTCCAGCACCCTGCAGCCCTGAGCTGGGTAAGTTCTTATACTGCACTTTTATATAAATACTGTACACGTTTGTAGTTTTTGTTACCATGTTTGTACATTATGTTGATACAATGATGCTGTAAAGTATAAAAATTAAACACAAATGTCATCAAATTATTAATCTGTTTGTTACATTTGGACAAACGGGCTTCCGTCCAGCTCGGCTCTCTGTCTGCACGCCTGAAGTGAAGCCAACAAAGGCCGTATTGTGACAGTGTCACCCACTCCGTGAGAAAGCAGAGATGTTCCCTGAGCAGGGTATCGATGTCCACCGTTATCACTGAGCCGCTCGCTGCTTCTGTGGGAAATGTGTGCAGCCTGCGCCCTGCAGGAGCTCCAGCTGCTTCTCACATTCACTCCGTTTGCTTTTACACTTTTACACCAACGAGATAAATCCAGGCTCCTAACTACGAGCCGAGCTTTGGATTGTGCCACCGCTGCCCTCAAATCTGCAGTCACCGTCTCATACCATTAGTCCTCATATTCTGGGGGTGCTGTAGTTCTGCAGTGTTCATAAACAGGAGTGTCAAAAACTGCTGCAATAACACAGAACTTCAGATTTTCACAAATGTGCAAAACGTGTTTCTGCTGCTCAGCCCAACAATTTTCAGCCATCTCCTAAAATTATGTTCACACAGTTAAACAACACAATTCTGGTTCAAAGGAAATTCATGCAACAGTAAAATAATTTTATATAAAACATAAAAGAGTTACGAGTAAACAGTCTCAGTGTGTTTGTGCTTCTTTTTTTCTTTTGTTTTCACAAATTTACATCAAAATATCAGAATCCAGATCAGCTGAGAGACTGATGTGGATTTGGACCAAACACAATAAAAACACTGAAATTTATGGAAATAATTTAACAGACTTTTAACATAATTACACAACACGACTAATGTGTTATTAATGTGCAGCGGACCTCTGTGGTTCCTCTGCTGCAGTGACCTCAGTGTGGACGGGGCGCTGCACGCTTTTGATGAAATGATACGAAGTTGGTTTAACTCCAGTTTATAGACCGTGTTCATACAGTTTACAGTCTGAAATATTAGATCAGTGTTTAAGATCATAAATTCTGATGACTCTGATGAATGTAATGTCTCTGAAAAGCATTTCTTCTTCATAAATGATCAAAGTCATTATTAATTTTAGAAAGCAGCCTCGGCTCTTTACCTTATCTATGAAGCTCGCAAAGCGGTTGTTGAGGCTCTTGATCTGCTCCTTCTCGTGGGCTCGGCTCATGGACAGGTTCGGATCGATCTCCAGGTTGAGGGGAGCCAGCAGGCTCTTGTTGACCGACAGGGACGCCAGCGGGACCCCCAGGCCGTGGTGGTGCCCATTGCTGCCTGCATACAGAGAGCTGCTGCTGAGGGAGATGCCGCTGAAACCCCCCTGAACTGGACCGAAACCACTCAGCCTCCTCGAGCCGCCGCTGCTCCGAACCGAGTTACTGGAGCTGATTCGTTTGGTACGACTCAGACTCATGATGGAGAGAGATGAAAACCAATGGCTCAACGAGTGGATGGAGAAGAGGTGGAGGATGAAAATGGAGACCTGGACTATGAAGAAAACAAATGTCAAGGCAGAGAGAGACGTGACACAGGTGAGTGCAGGCTGTCTGAACACAGGAAGGTGTCTCAGGTGTCTCGTGACCTTTGAAACCTCCCCAGGGTGGAGTCAGAGGAGGAGGTGAGAGGAACACAGAGCTGTGGTGTCACATGTCCAGTGTTTATGATGTTTTTGGGCCAAAAATATAAAAATGACTGTTTTAAACAGGTGACTGTGGGCTCTCTCTCATTTACTCCCCCAGTTTACATGAACGATCTAACGAGGAGACCTGAGACATGGTGAACTTCACCTTGAGCCAATCTAATACTTTGATCTTCTTTTGTTCATTTTCCTCCTTTTCCCAGACTCCCCTGGGGGGAGGGGGGGGTCGCCCATCTGAGAGCATGCTGCTGTTTCTGTAGTTTCACGTGGCCTGATCGTGGTGAGTGCAGCAACCCTTACTTCATTCCACTGTACTGGGACTGTGCCACCCCCTTTATTTAAATAAAATGTACAATTTGGACCAATTTTAAGATGAAAACATTGTGCACTGAAATTAATTTAGACAGCGGTCTGCCATAGCTGGTGGGAACATTAAGTCTGCTGCTGGAAACTGTGGTTTCAGTGGTGCAGACAGACAAACATGTGGGTCGTGTTTGCATCACAGAGATCGAGACCAAAGAACAAGCTGGGTTTAACATCTGGTGTGGGGTGGCTATATACACACACAGACACACACACACGCACACACCTTCTCATGAGTTTGTGCCTTTTATCCTTTCATGCTGACAGCCTGATGCATGTTGGTGAATCCTGCATGGGCCTCTTTGCCTTCCTGCGCTCTTTCCTGCCTGAAGGAAGTAAAATATTTGTTGTTCAGGAGTTATCAAAGTATTTGCAGTTAGTACACAGTAATGAGTATTTTTAGAGCTGCTCTTTCTATAAAAGTAGAAATACCTTAATACACAAAAAAAAACCTGTATTTTTGGCACACTGTCCCTCCCTGAGCCTGGTTCTGCTGGAGGTTTCTTCCTGTTAAAAGGGAGTTTTTCTTTCCCACTGTCGCCTAGTGCTTGCTCATATGGGGTCGTTTTGACTGTTGGGTTTTCTCTGTATTATTGTAGGGTCTTTACCTACAATATAAAGCACCTTGAGGCAACTTTTTGTTGTGATTTGGCGCTATATAAATAAAATTGAACTGAAATTGAATTTAGTAGTTATTTATTTTTGGTCATTTGTTTTTATTTATTTTGATACATTATTGTTTTCATATCAGTTTCATATCTATTTAATTTGGGAACAGTTGATGATGTAGTTGTTGTGTGACACCTTCTGTGTTACTGTGCAGCAGGTGTGCTGTCACACTGAGTCATGGGGGTTGGACTGCATGGTGATGGTTGCTCAGTGTTTCATTTTGAATTCTTCTTTCATTTCATTCAGTCTCATCTTTAATAATTTTGCTGTTGTTTCATGTTGTCTCTCTGAGACAGATGATCTCAGTAAACATGAACATGGGAAGGCTAATGAAATAATAAATAAAATAAAATAGAACTGTCCATCTGAAACATCACCTGAAACCGTCGTATGAATACTAGTAGCTGAGTAAAAAAAATTTAAATATTTTCATCTGGAATTATTTCTCTTCTTTTGGCAGAGCCAGTTTTATGCATCAGATATTGAATCTTCTTCCACCAGCTTCCCTGTTTGTGTTTATGTGGAAATTAAGCACAAACACCTATTTCATTTTTCAAGCAACCAAAGCAGCCTCAGAGTTCTCTGCACCAACCAGCAGTCAGTGAGGTTACTGCATTATTCCACTTTTCGTCATACACATTGCTTCGTGAAATTTTCCACTGAAGTGTGCAAAGACAGACCAAGACCGATTGCATGACTTTAGTATCTGTGAGCGCTCAGAGTCAAACCTGAAGCTTGAAGCTGTGGTTTTTCTTAGTCATCGAGTTTCCTCAGCTCAGGATTGCTCTTCGCAGCCCACAAGGAGGCTTAAAGTTCAGGTTTTTCATTGTGAAAGCCTAAAAGAACTTAAAAATAAAAGCATGCTGCAGACACAAGAGGAAAAAGTGTCACAAGCACCACAATATCTGCTTTCCAGGCAGCAGAACCACAGGTATTATATTTACTGAAACACCGGCCTCAACACATGACAGCTCATCTCTGTACTGACCACGCAGGCTCATCACAATAACACTCTTAAAGGTTGCACAGCTGCAGAGGTGATACAAGTGAGCCGTCAAGGGTGAGCAGATGAAAACCACAGGCTGTATATAAGGGTCTGACTCGACTCCCCCAAAGACGACTAGCTGAAACGATGCATGCTCTGCACGATGTTCTGCTTCTCTGCCTTCTGACATGTGTTGGACAAAATGGTGAGATTACAATACGGTAATTATTTCTGCGATGACAAAATCAAACACTAACTCCTTTCCCTCTCACTCGTGCAGCACAGGGGAGTGAAATCATAAATGGCAAACCGGTACCAGAGAACTTGATGCGGTACATGGCCTCTGTGCAGATCAATGGAAAACATGTGTGTGGAGGATTTCTCGTCAGCAAAGACTTTGTGCTCACGGCTGCACATTGTGATAAAAAGTGAGTTACAAGCTGCATTTTTCTCATTTGTTCTGTCAAAAATAAATAAAGACCGAGGACTTCATGGTCTCTCACTCAGCTCTCCGATGGAGGTCGTACTCGGGACCCACAATCTGAAGAAGGTCAATAATGACAGGATGAGATTCAGTGTAAAGACATGCAAGAACAAACATTATGACAAAGTTGAATCTGGCAATGATATCATGCTCCTCCAAGTAAGTAAATATTATCATCAAACACAGAGCATCTCTCACTGATTTGAAGAACTCCATTTGAGACTGATTTCCTTTTCTGGCACCTTTTAGCTCTCCAGGAAAGTTCAGTTGGCCAAGAAAGTGAAACCGATCCAGCTGGCAAAAAAGAAGATCAAAGACAACATGAAGTGTGTGGTAGCTGGATGGGGTTTCACAGAAAGTTATGGCAAAGCCGTTGATGTGCTGAACTGGGTAGATGTGCCGCTCATTGACCTCAGTGACTGTAAGAGACTTTGGAAGTCCCAAAAGGTTGTTCTTCCAAAGGGTGTCCTCTGTGCAGGTGGCTATGGCACAAAGAATGGATTCTGCCAGGTGTGTTCTCGTCCTTTAATCGTTCAGCGTCTAGTCTTAAATAACAGATCAGTAAAACATCTTTTTCCTCCTCATAGGCCGATTCTGGTGGTCCTCTAGTGTGCAACGGGACGGCAGTCGGTGTCGTGTCTTTCAACATGAAAGGAAACTGCAACTACCCAAATCGACCCAACGTCTACACAGACATATCACAGCACCTGACCTGGATCAGAGAAGTCCTCAAGAAGAAGAAATGCTAAGTGCACAGTCAGAGTAATCTGTTATATCTGGCATTAAAACTGTGGGTTAAAATAGATTAGCATGCCACTCTTGTCTTAGTGCTCACTCTTAATTTGAAAATAAAACTACTTTCAAACAGCACGTCATGTTTCCAGTTATTTGTTTTAATTGATTTGGTTTTATCTAAGGAAATGGCCCGCGGGCAGCACGGTGGTGACGCCTCTCGGGCCGTCCTGTGTTCGATGGTCCCCCTTTGATCTGTTTTAGTGCAAAGGCATGCATGCCAGGCTTTTCCTCTGTGACTGATGTTTTCTACTTACAACAGGAAGTGACCGTTTGTTGTGATTTGGTGCTATAGAAATAAAACTGAATAGGTCATTTGTGCTTGTGGACTGGCCATATAGGATGTGAATGGCTTTTGGCCATGTGACACAGCCTGGGGATGTGTGTGCGACCTGCAGACGGGTAACTGTGAGTAGGACCCAAATGTAGACACGGTGAGGCAGGCAAAGGTGAACTAACAGCAAGTCTTTTATTGATCGTTGTAGCATAAAGTCCAAAGACGTGACGGGGAAACCAAACAACTGAAAACAGACTCACACATGCAAACCTGATAGAGACAAAAGACAAACACAGAGAAAAGGCCGAAGACCTATAATCAACAAGAGCCAGGCTCATAAGCACAAGGGAAGTAGAACTAAATACAAAACACGAACAACAAGAGACCGACAAAATAAAACAGGAAATAACTCAACGTGGGAACAGGAACGCAGACCTGACACAGAACAGGAAGGAAGGCACACTGAACTCTAAAGCCTCTGAGAACCAGGAACAAAACACTAGAAATAAAGGAAAAAATGAAACGACCAAAGAACCACGAAGGATAACTGAAAAAATAAAACCTCAAAGTCCTAAAAAACTACCGACGCTGGGCCACAAACCCAGGACCATGACACTGGGTCACAGAAACAGCTTTCTTTGGTGGACTGGAAACCTGTCAAAGGCCTACGCTGTCTGATGGACAGAATATGGGCCAAATTAAAAATAATAATTAATGTGAAACCATTAGACATGTTGACTTGCTGAACACGTGTGCTGCAGATGGAGGCGGAGCACTTTGTTGGTAGGATGTGACGGACTGAGCACGTGCACTGCAGACAAATCGCGACCTCAACAAGTGTGATGGTGTCCGCCGTGTCTGGAGCCAAAAATAAGGCAGCACCTCTTTTTTGAAAACGTATTCTGCAGACACTCAGACACCTGCAGAGGGCGGAGAGCAGAGAGCAGAGGGCGGAGGGCTGGAGGGCTGCTGTCCACGGCCAATTTTGTGTCAGTGTTGTTCGGGTTGAGGCTCAGGAATAAATACATTTAGGGGAAAACACATGAAGGAGACTAACCCAGAATCAAACCGAAGGTTTAAATTAACAGAAACTCAAACACAGGGTCACATGACTCAGGACAGGACAGCAACATTTTAGGCAGTTAAACATAATTTGGAGTTTTGTTCAGCCACCACAGATCAACTGTTTCCTGTTTTCAGTGGAAAAGAATCGATTTAGTAAGAGCATTATTTTCAGTATGACTGTGCGAACACTGATGCTCTAACCTGAATCTGGGGACGGCGGTTTCTGTGGTTCACACATGGCGTGTCACAGAAAAAAGAGTTTCAGTGTTCTCTTTAAGCAGCTTTGATCTGCCGCGCTTCAAAGAGGAATGGTGTTTCTTTAATGTTGTTTATAATGAATAAAATCTCCAATCTCATTTTGAATACTGTATGATGACAATAAAGGCTATTCTATTCTATTCTATTCTATTCTATTCTATTCTATTCTATTCTAAAACCAAGGTTGTCTTGATGTAGCAGCATCCACAAGGATAGAAAACAGTATCTGAAAACAGTTGTGACATTTGTACATAAAAAACTTGCACTGTGGTCCCTGAGTTTTAATTTTCCAATTTCTGATCTGATATCTAAGTTTGCCAGTCGGATCCTATTTGTTGAAAATGAGTGATACCACAAATACAACTCTGGGTTACAGCGATGAGAGCCTGGGCTGCTTTTTAGGGTGTTTAATTTTAATTTTAATGGAGAAGCATGCATATGTCTAAATTAGTATTTGCTCTTTGAATTAAAAATGACTTCAAAATGATGGCATATTTGATGCTGATGAATCAAAGGTGGGACCAGAAAGGCTCGTTATCTAGTTCCTGATAACTGTGGCTAACCTGTTAAGTCTTGTTTGAACTTTCAGAGCTCCACATGGACAAGCATCGGCATACATCAGAGAACTTCCATGTGTCCTCAGCAGGTCCCTGAGGTGATGTCATCTGGGCCTGCTGACTGCAGCGGTGGCCCCCAGACTCTGGACTCTCCCTCTGAGCTGAGCTCCATGGTCTCCTTCAAAGAGCAGCTACAAACTCACCTTTTTAAACCTGCTTTTGCCGAACTTTTTGTTGTGAAGCACTTTGTGATGCTCATCTTGAAAGCTGCTACATGAATAAAACTTTACTTTGAATGTCTCACCCACCTGTTTTCTCACCTGTGGCGTGTCTGTGCCCCAGTGCAGTCACAGTGACTTGAGGCACAAAAAGTCACTTCAAATTAAATCATTAGCCAACAATTAGCAGTGCAATAGATTCATAGACAGCCAAGAAAGCCATCTTTTCTCCTCCTCTTCTCTGTGAAGCAGTGGTGACGGCACCATGCAGAGGTTCACTGGAAACTTTCTGGTGTGGTTTATTTTACATGAGCCGCGTACACAGCTGTGCTGATTTACCACTTTAAACCATCAGCATGAAGCTGTGTGTGTGTGTTTGTCTGTGTGTGTCTGAAGTATAACTCAAAAATGTTTTTAACCAAACTTGATGAAACTTTGTGGAAATATTCTTTAGGGGCCAAGAATATATGAAACAAAGATTTAATAAATCCCTCCCTGTCATGGTGCGCTGTCTGGTTTGGTTCTCAGCAGACTGATGGCTTTCATGATTAATCACAAACTTCAGACAGAAGCCTCCATGGGACAGAACCTGAACAGGTAATCCAGAAACTCAGGCAGAAACAGGAACAGACAAACACACCTCCACGAGAGAAGCTTCCAACAATAACGATGCAACAGGAAGTGACAATCTATACACAGCAGGGAAAGAGACAAATGGAAACGGTGGGGCAGGACCCACAGGAAGCAAAATTAAACCCAAAGCACAAGAACCAAGGACACTATCAAAATAAAACAGGAAGCAAGCACCGAGATCAAGAATAAGATACATGAACTTGACACAAGACAGGGGGACACAAGAACTGGAACAATGCAAACACACAGAGACGGACGATACACAAACCTGAAACAAGGAAGAATACAAACAGCAAAACCTGCCAAAAAACTCTGAACACTGGCCAGCATTGGGTGGAGTCTGTTGCAGCGCAGAATTGGCACACAGAAACGTGGGGGGGGGTCTAGTTTCTAACTAGATATACATATATATATATATATATATATATATATATATATATATATATATATATATATATATATATATATATATATATATATATATATATAGTTAACAAATGTACATGAACAAAACGAAGACGGAGTTTTGGAACGATGGAGGTTCAGTCGTCAATGCTGGAAGACGTTTATTATGTTTTAGGTAATCAGCTTACATCAACTTTTGAGGATTTGATGTGAGTAACAGTTCCTTTACAAGTTACAGTATTACTAAGCTTCTTGTAAGTAACATTTTAAGGACAATCTCATCACCCTGGAAGAGTAAATCAAATTTCTCAGATCACATGGCCTGTTGCCATGGGTACAGATGGTATGCCATGGGTATCTCTAAACATCGAGTCAGTTCAGCCAGGCTTTTTCCATTGCATGAGTGGTTTTCCGAACAGCTTAGTCTAAATATCTGGAGTTGTCTTCACACTGAGTGTGTGAAAAACTACTTTTAGAAATAAATATTGTGGTGAGTTCTGGAATAGATTCTGTTTTGTCGGTTCATTTTTTTGATCTCAAGATTTACTCGCTGAACCTGTAACATATTAATCATTCAGGTACTTTATCAATTTTAAAACCACCCTTTTTTACTAAAATCCATGTGGTGAATTTTATGTTTTTTGGTCAGACAGTGTGTTAAGTTGCGCCAGCCTATTAATTGAATTTGTGTTATGTCTGTATAGTCAAATTATATTTCCATTGTAACTGTAATGTGCTTGTACTAATGTACTATAAATAAAAACAACAAGAAAAAAAACAATATAAAACATTCCATTAACTTTCTTAGTCTCAACACTACTAATGCTGGCAGCCTTTCACCAACTTGCTGGTAAAACAAGATGACCAGCAAGTGGCTTAGAGGGTTCCATCATCCTACATGCTGGTCGACATCATAAAAATATCTGAGCCTGGAGATACATTTACAGATAGCTTTCACAGATCTGGAATGTACTGTCTTAGCTACCAACAGCTATGGCTATAGGACAGCAAAGTGTGCAGGTTTAAACTTTAACTTACTTCTGAGGGTAGACCACCGAGATGCCCCACCATAACGGGCTCCTGCTCTTCCTTCGGACCTCTCAGTTTGACTGGCTGTTTTCCCAGCCAGAGAAGCATTGCACCACCTAGTGGTCGTTTCTTTTAACCAAGTGATTACATTTGTACAGCTCACAAATGTCCATACAAACAGTCATAGAATATTAAAAAGCAGATGTAGGTGTATGAGTTTTAACTAAAGGGTGTTGAGGTATCCCATCTTTGCCACTTCGGCACAAGTATAGAGTGAAATAAGTTCAGCGGAACAAAACACTAGACCCCGAACAAAACTCAGATGACCCAGCTTTGCACCAGCATTTAAACGCACCAAGTTACCTGGGAGCTCTCCGGAAGCGTGAAATGTGTCTGAAAAACTTTGTCCACTCGTAACCGTAGTTTTGTCCGTGTGTGTCAGGTGATTCGTGTATTACAAAAAATTACAAATCCAGCAGTACAGACACAGATATTTGAGTCAATTTTCTCTCCATAAACTGCGACTCAATGAACGGTCAATAGTCTGAAGTTCAAGCCCATCAAATAAAATATTAACATGTCATAAAGGGGCGTGCATTTAACATTATTAACGATAATAATATGAAGTATGTGTTATGGACCGTTTGAAAAGCACGTTTTTCAGAGGCTGCAGATAAAAGTCTGTCAGTACCACCTGACCTGACCTGACCTGACCTGACAGTGTGAAGGCAGTATTGGTATCTGAACCTTTTTAACTGCTTGTTTTTGCCCCTCATCAGTGCAGCTTAGCTACGGTTTACATAGGGTAGCTACAGTCATGTTTGTGGAGGATGTCACTGAGGACTCTGTGATGACGCAGACTGTGACGAAGAGGAAGTGATCGTTCTTCTTCTCAGGCAATTTCTGATTCATATAATAAGAAATCTATTGTGAAAAAGGCTCATTCATATATATATGATGTCACTGCTGTACAGCATAATGATCATAATTTATCTTTGCAGAAAACCTCCTGATTGTCTCTGAACTGTAATGTATTCAGGAAGCCTACAAGAGTAATTGGTGGTACCCACAGGCTGGGCTGCTGTGACCATCCAGACACGGATATCCCAAAATACCTTCGCTGGGTCAACAAGAGTCTCAAGAAAAACCTGTGAGAGCTTCCACAAAGCGTTGGCTCAGCACACTGAGAGCGTGTCCGTGCAGCTCGCTCGAAATCACAGTGGAGAAAATGTTTTATTTCAGGTGTTCGCACAAACACGTTTTAGTATCAGCGTGGTTTTCAGTCAGTCACACAAACTGAGTCAGAGTAGTTTTTAATAACCTCCAGCATCACTACTTTTGAAAATCAATAGAAGATCATTAACGTCGTCTCTTGGTTGACGCGTTCGATGCCTGGCCTCGCTCCCTCTTCGGTGGTCGGGCTGCTTTGGCCTCCTTCTGGTGTCCTGTTGATTAACGGACGAAATGTAACGTGTGAACATGAATAAAAGCTTCCACTGCATAAATCTGCCGGTCAGTGCACCACCAACAGAAGAATGAGTTAGGCTGTAGCTGACCTGTGATCAGCTCTGAGCTGTTCAGGAGGGTTTATCCTTTATGGAACAATTCATAGTGCTGACATGCATTATTATTAAACAGGAACTGTCTCCAGTATAAGTACAGTAGGAGTCAGTGATGTAAGCACCTTTCTCCCGAGCCCGTCCTTTGGATTTGGATGTTGTGGATGTGGACTGAGGCGCAGCCGCCCTTCTCTGCCTCCCTGCTCTGGTCTTCAGCTCCACCTCCACGGGGTAATGGTCGCTGATGCTGAGGGCCTTGGAGAGTACATGAAGCTGAATGACAAACTGATGCTGCCCTTTAAAAAGCTGCAAAGTGTAAATCACTTCCATCTTTGAGCTCAGACACAAACACGAGTGAGTCTCACCTCTTCATCGCTCAGCTTGAACTCTTTCTGGAAGTTGAAGGACTTGGCCGAGCCGGGGACGACGGCCTTCAGCACGGTCTCTCCGTACACCACAATCCTGTTTGAGGAAGACCACCCACTTTTCTTTAAAACGGTTAAGAAGGTCACTTCATCCTCTACACGTTACAGTGTGCAGATAGCATCCTCTCAGTCTCAGTGGTACTTACAAGTTTTTAAGCATTACATAAACATGTATAAACTCAGGCAGGAAAAACCCAGAAATGCTGCTGAGCATTTCTGGGTTATTGTGTGCATCACCTGTCGTAGGTGTTGTCATTTTTGTTGCTAGCGGTGGTGTCAACATCATCGCCAATGAGCCAGTTGTAGGAAGGAGAGTAGATGCGAATCTTCTCCTTCCTCTTCTTGGAGAGATATTGTCCATCTGCATTGAAGTCCCCCAGGATCATAATGTTCTGCAGGAGAATATAAATGCTGTGATCAGCACAGAGATTCTGACACCATGCTGTGCAGAGCTGGCAGACGTTCCTGGCCATTATTACTTCAGTGGAAGAAGCTCGCCGAGAGCCACAGAAACAATCGTGATGTGAGAACTCAGCGGCTGCAGCACTTTGCTGCACCTGAAGCTGAAGTCTTTCTTGGAAAATGAGCTCCTGCTGCATGAGAACATATTCTGATCTATAAGGCAGCAAATCCCAGGTGGTTTCACCCTCTCGTTCCTCTCGTTGCAGGAGCGGCGTACAGCAGCTCGTCTCTGAGTTTCATTATAGAAATCAAACTGAATCGGAGTGAATTTGAAATCAAACAGTGAAACTTACATCGCTTTTCCACTTCTTCCTGACGTCTTCAACCACATCGTGCAGCTCGTCCAGCTCCTTCAGAGCGTCTTTGGGCTTTGTGTGCACCGGGATCAGGACCAGATCGTCCACAACTGGAAGAGCAGAGAAGCCTAAACACAAAGTGCACCTGAACAGGTGGTCTGAATATCACAGATTTACAGCCGTTCCACCAACATGCTGCAGAGGTCAGTTTACTGAGGTCACATCCAGGTTTGGACCTGAGAAGCCTCGGCTTCATCAGGCCTCAGAATAAATGCCTCGGTGACACGACGTGTCGGCTCTTTGGAGCCATATTTGGATCAGGAGCTGGAGCGCTACGCTATCAGCTATCGCTGGCAAGCTCAGGTAACAGGCTGCATCCATAACATGTACAAAGATACCTGCTAATGTGGTGGATAGCAGGTTGAATGCCTTTCACTTATGTAATTATGTCATTCTGCTCCTTATATTCCATAACATGATTGTAGTGATATGGTCACTATGTTGCCAAATGTGCAGTAAGAATGTAAAGAGTAGAACTGGGTAACACAGGGTTGATGTGCACTGTCATGTAATGTCTTAGGGCTCCAGTAGGGGGACCCACACCTTCGTTTCCTCACTCAATACAGACGAGTGAAGGTGAGAGCTGCATGCTGCTGCTTCATTCATACATACATCACTGTTTCCCCAGTTTAGGGCACAACACTGATTGGTGCTGTGCAACCGACCGATCGAATACCAGGATTTCAGTCATCAACACTGGAGCACACACTTTCTGGACAGGTGGACCCGCACAAATGTTCCAAAAGGCGCCAACAACACAAACACAGGCGACACAACCAGTTCAGTGACTCCAGTGAGTGGAGGTGAAGTCTGGGAGACGCCTGTGAGCTACAGCCACCTATGCTGGGACACCTGCCAATCAAAGTCCAGTCTCCAGGTGAGTGAGTGATCAAAGGCATATTAAAGTTATGAAAGCAGTTCACCTCCTGTACAGACGTTATGAAGGAGGAAACTATCCACAGAGGTTCAAACTGTTTATTGTAGCAGGCTGCAAACGTGCTTCATTCTGCTGTACGTTTGGACATTGTAACGTGGGAGTCTGAGGACTGCTGTGTTTTTGGAGCCTGCCTCAAGTGGCCATCAGAGGAGCTTCCACTCTGGCTCCATGTGTCAGCCTGGGAGGTTGCTGCTTGGTTGTGCGCTGTAAAGTGTTACTGAAACACAGTAAAAAGAACAAACCTATGGTGGGGCATTTGAAGCGCAGGATGAAGGGCTCTCTGGCGAAGGCATCTTCATCTCCAGCCTGATTATCTTCATACTGGTAGGTATCCATCAGCGTTACTTCATCTGGTCTGAGAGACATGCATGAAATGAGACATTTATTCAGGCCACAGACCACACATTTAGTAAAAAACCCACACATTGGTTCACACAAATTAAACACTAATCCACAAATCAGTGAGATGTTTTTCCAGTTCAGTGATAACAATGGCTTCATTGTAAGTGTATAGATACTCCTGTATGACAGTGAACCTGGACTCACACACCTGTAGAAACAGACATACTGCTCCCTGTAGGTGTCTCGTCCCAGTTGACGGCTGGCACACTTTGAGTAGGGATGGTTTCTGTTAGTGCTGAGAGAAACAGAAGCAACGTAAAAATCCATCCATCCATCTATCTCCCATCCATCCATCTATCTCTCATCCATCCATCCATCTTCTACAGCATGTCCTGGGTCTGCCCTGGGGCCGCCTCCTGGTAAGACACCTCACCCAAGAGGCACCCAGGAGGCATCCTAGTCAGATGCCCGAGCCACCTCAACTGGCTCCTCTCAATGTGGAGGAGCAGCGACTCTACTTTGAGCCCCTCCCGAATGGCTGCACTCCTCACCCTATCTCTAAGGGAGAGGCCAGCCACCCTTCGAGGGAAACTCATTTCTGCCGCTTGTATTCACGATCTTATTCTTTCAGTCACCACCGTAAGCTCATGACCATAGGTGAGGGTAGGGACGTAGATCAACCAGTAAATCACCAGCTTCGCTTTCATGCTCAGTTCCCTCTTTACCACGACAGACCGATGCAGCGTCCACATCACGGCAGACGTAGCCCCGATCCGTCTGTTGATCTCCTGCTCCCTTCTCCCATCACTCATTAATAAGACCCTGAGATACTTAAACTCCTCCACTTGGGCCAGGAACTCCCTGAGCTGGAGAGGACACTCCACCCTTTTCCGGCTGAGGACCATGGCCTCAGACTTAAAGGTGCTGATTCTCATGTCAGCTGCTACACACTCAGCTGCACACCGTTCCACTGTGAGCTGGAGGCCACCACCCGATGAAGCCATCAGGACTACATCGTCTGCAAAGAGCAGAGATTCTGAGGCCACTAAGGCGGACACCTTCAGCCACTTCTGTTCATAAAAATTATGAACAGAATCGGGTGACAAAGGGCAGCCCTGGTGGAGTCCAACACCCACAGGAAACGAGTCAGACTAATTGCCAGCTATAAGGACCAAGCTCTCACTGCGGCTGTACATGGACTGAATGGCCAGCAACAACAGGCCGGACACTCCCTACTCCCACAGCACCTCCCACAGGATACCCCGAGTGATGCAGTCGAAAGCCTTCTTCAAGTCCACAAAACACATGTAGACTGGATGGATCGCATCTCCCTCCTGAGTCGCCTGACGGTTTGCCAGAATTGCTTCAAGGTCATCTGAAAGTCTTTTTACATGGCCTCACCAAACTCCTCGCACACCCAAATTTTGTTTCGGCCACCACCCAAGCTGCGTTCCGCTTGGCCTGCCAGTACCTGTCAGCTGCCTCTGGAGTCTCACAGGCTAACCAAGCCCAATCGGACTCCTTCAGATTGAGACCACCATCCAGTTCAGGGATTACGACCATGACAGGCACCAACCACCATGCTCTGAGCAGCAGCCTCAACAATGGAAGTGTGGAGCATGGCCTCCCTTGGAATGCTGAGGACATTCTTGCCGGAGGTGGGAGCTGAAGATCTCGCAGACTGGGGCTTCTGCCAGGCATTCCCAGCGCACCCTTTAAAACATGATTAGGTGTGCCAGGTCTGTCCAGCGTCCTCCCCCGCAACCTGAACCAACTCACCACCAGGTGGTGATCAGTTGACAGCTCATCTCCTCTCTTCACCCAAATGTCCAGAACATACGGCCGCAGATCTGATGATACAATTACAAAACTGACCATCGACCTGTGACCTAGGATGTCCTGGTGCCATGTGCACTTATGGACATCCTTATGTTCAAACATGGTGTTCATT
>JAMQGT020000726.1:0-10062 GCA_024447675.2 Pterophyllum scalare | reverse complement strand
GTGTCTAGTTTTCACTACGTATTGCTTGAATTTCTGTCATGTGGTTTTGTAGTTTTTTGCCTCTCAGGCAAAATACAAGTTGTCCTCTTTTCTTTTTTTTTTGATGAATGCCTCCAAGTTGCTACTCAGGGTCAAAAGAAGTATAGCCACCTGCTTTTTATATTATATTTTTCAGAGGAAATTGTTTTTTATTTATTATATTTCCATTTGCAGTTAATTCTCATAAAGTCCTTAAATCATACATTGTTTTCATTCATGTGCTTGTTGTTGTTTTTACTTGTTTACCCCTACACCTGTGGTTTAGTGGAAAGTTTACACAGGACTCTATGCAGTCCTGCTGAAGAGCTAACTGCACCCTTACTGCTTGGTCCATAGGAATTAAGAGGGTAAGTAGCGTACAGGTGTTGTTAATCTAATTCACTTCATGCACCTTTATAACACCAGATGTTTTGGCAGTTTGCTGGTGGGAGCATTCACGTGTGTGTGTGTTAATACAATCTGTCCAGGAAAAATCCACTGCCAAGTCACTCATCAAGGACTGATGAGTGACTTTTCAGCTTGTTTGGAAGGGTTTCTGGTAACGCAAGACTCTTCTCTCCAAAAAGACCTGTTACATTCAATGCCGGATGTTTGTTTTTTTTTAATGTATGTGAAAAATCAGAAATGTCCCTGTAGTTTAAAAACTCTCTAATCAATCTTAGCATCTCTCTGCAGGGTAATTTTGCTGTCAACACCAAGCACTTTAATTTTTCAAAAAGAAAGAAAACTGTGGGTTTGATCCTTCAGCGCCCCCCCCCCCCAACAGATTTCCTAGCCTCATCTTGTCTCATTTTATCTTCCAACTTTTTTGTTCCTCTTCTCCAAAGCACTTTATTCTTGCAGAGAAGCAATATCATCATTCACTGTGACACCCATTCAGAGCAATTCCCCCATCTCCTGCCCCACCTCCACCATAGCTGCCATAATTCCTTCCAGTTAAGAGAAAAGCTGAAGTTTGGGGGTATTGATTTGTGTCCGGTGTAGTGCCTGTTTCTCCACTTTTGTCACTCCTGGACTACAGTCCGTTTCTCCCGTGTCATCTTTAGCTCACTGAATTCCACTGATTGCACAGTAGTGGGTTAGCTTCGGACTGCTCCGTAGTGTTTGGCTTTGTAAAGTCCTGATGAATAATTTGCTGTTAAGTTTTCACAGATGAAGGTATTTAATGTGTAAGTGAGCATGTTTTACTAGATGCCAACAATCAGGCTTTTAATTTTGGCCGAGTTTCTGTTTGTCAGTTGAGCACATAAACTGTGTTACCCTGTTTAAATGTGAGGAAATTGCTATTAAGTGCTGACATTGTGAGCGTCATTACATTTGAGCAGCTTTCTCCTGGAGATGGTTGACTTGGGTTATAAAGGGAATGCTGAGGCTGTTATCTTCATGTGCTCATGTTGTCAGTTAGACTCCACGAGCTTTCCAATTACAACTCCTGCACCCGAGGGCCCAGTTCAAGGTAATTGTTTTTAAGGATCGCCTGACACCCTGAGGCCTGATGTAATGACACTGTATCTCCACTGTGTGCTCAAATTATTCTATTTGCATTTATTAAAGCTGTTTTTGTGAACTCATAGACAGACAGAGCTTTGCTGTTCTAGCAAAGCTGCTTTCCCCTCCCAGTAAAGGCTTTCATATCTGTCCCCTGCTGCAGGGCATGTTGATCCTTGCTGTATATTAATTAAACATCTACAATTACAGCTGGAACTTATGCAGGTGTCTGACATTCAGGGTGAGAAGGAAACAAGCACTTAATTGAATCAAGCTTGTCGCTTATAACTGATTTACCAGTATGACTGATTTCATATCCCAACTCAGCTGGCTGCCTTCTCTTTTTAACCTGCAGTCCCTATTACACTGGGCTTTGTGATTCTGCGTTTTGTCGGGTGCAAAGACTGTTCAGCTGCATCAGCCAGTACAGTTGTTTCAGTGAACAAATCCTCCTTTTCTTCCCATAATCCAGAGTTTTTCCTGACAAACTGCTGCTGTTGGAGTTGTTATAAGGTCAACTGCCAGATTAGTTAAGGAGGTAAGGTGTGTGTGCTCATGAGAGTACACGCACACTGTTTCTTCTAGGCAGTGTTGTATAACAGCATTTGGTGCTGAATGTTTAAAAGAAGAAAAAACCTGTAAATTTGTGCTGCACCACCTTTTGCCCCAATGTCCTTGCAAATATATCTAGGCCTATGTTACATATTAAAGGGCTTGCCTGTGTGTCAGTGGTTGAGCAACAAAATTAGATTACAGTGGAATTTCAACTGATGACTTCATCTATTAATGCAGCACAGGGATACAGCAAGGAACGCCACTTAAAACTCGGTTGTAAGTGGCAGTTTTTGACTCTGTCTGCTTTTCCCTCCTCTGCTCTCTGTTTGCAATAGAAGATACAGCGAGCCAGGCAGATACTGCATATTTATGTCAAATTTAACCTGTTGTCCACAGATTCTGTTCACATAGTGAGCTCTTGGATGTGGATCATGTTTGTTACTTCTGTACTTGAACAACCACACTGAAGTAGCTTCAGCTAGAAGTGGGCAAACTCAGAGCAAGTATGTCGTCATACAGCGAGAGAGACAACCTAAGTGTCTGACATGTTAGGTGTCCAACAAATCCTCAACCGATTAGTTAGGGAACTAATCAGGCATTGTGAGCCCGTTCTAATGATACTATAAGAAATTTAGCCTAGTTTAACTTTGCTTTCAGTATGTGTGGTTTTAGTGCATCTGTGCTGAAACAGAGGCTGACAGAGGTTAGGGAGTGATCAACCCTACCATAATTGATAGTTTATGGACTTAAGTGGACAATATCAGCTGACCAGGTTAAACTGTGTCAAGTTATAACATTTGCTTGGTTCTTTTGTGAAATTCAAATACTGATGTCACAAATAACAAAAAGTGTCAAGCTTCACCGCTCAAGTTATTAATGTGTGGCCTCATTGTGTTGGACAGCAACATTAACAGTGTTTAAATCTGTTAATGCAGTTAAGACAGCTTTCTTTGTGTTATACCCCAAAAGTTTTTGTGGGTTTATTCCAATACACAGATGCACAAACCTGTGATTAAAAAAGGAAGAAACTCCATTCCAGACAACGCAAGATGATACATATCTGGAGGCTTCTAACAGCCATGAGGTGGAACTGCACGTGTGGCAACAAGTAATACGGATATTTAAAAAAAAAGAGACTGATTCAGTCAGCACCACAATAATCAAAAGAAGATTATTTCCATCGGCAGTCATTTTTTTACTTCAGCGTACTGAAATTCAGTCAGATACAGCATGAAAACAACGAGCTGGGATGGAGGTTTGTTGGAAAATGGTTTGCAGATCAACGCAAAAAACAAAACAAAACAACTTAATAGCATTTCAAAAACAATCAAATGAAAATAGAGAAAGTTTTTACATTTGAGATTCTGTACTTTCTTAGTTCATTATTGGCCACAGAACAAACATACAGCTACAACTTAACCTTTTTGTATCGTTCAGCTGTTGTTTCCTGCTCTGTCATTATGTTCTCTTGACAGTTATCAAAGATATACATGTATGTAGCCTATGCCGCTTTTTTTTTTTTTGTTTGCAGCCAGTTGCCCTCTGTGGACAAACTGAAACAGGAAACAGTGACATCCATTACCTGCCTGACACCTGAATCCCAGCAGTGCTTTGGAAGATGTCACATGTCGTAAAGAAGGATTGTGACTGACACAGAGATGCGGCAGCAATCCGCCTTACTTGGCTGCATCTTGTGAACAATCTGAACCCAGCAGTATGTGTTTCTCAGCAGAGCATCAGGGAGAAACAGGGCAGTGATCCCCACACACCCCACCTCACAGTTCAGACAGCGTGAGAGGGGGCAGAGCGTGAGGAAAACGAATGCTTATTCAGGCTTTTCACAGATAGGAAGAGGGGAGGAAGGAGAAATGCGCGGGGAGGAAAACCGAAACTACAAGTAATCTGACCCAGTTTTATTCCAACAAACTGGTGACGCAGGCAGTTTTTCTATTTATTATCTTACTTTGGATTGATCTCACTCTGAAGCAGAGAGATGGATCTCAGGGGAAGGTTGGCCCGTTAATAGCCACTGTTTATCATATGCCATACACTCATGCATAAGCTATTTTTCCTCACACAAAAACATGTTTGCAGTGTGTGAGGGAAAAGTTCATTTTGCAAAGCTCTTGAGGATTCATTCATGTACTTTAGTCACCACTTAATATCTATTCACTGTTAGAAAATTGAGCTATGATAGATGTAAAAGGGGGGATGGAATGCAGTTTTGTTCAGCCACCCTGGCCTGCTTTTACTTTAGGTTATAATTGACATTTTACCCACTATAAACCTGCTTTGCAGACAAGACCTTTTAGCTGTTCATTTTATGAGTAATTGGAAAGAGTAATGGTGACAGTAACTCCAAAAGCATAATTTCTTATGAAGTCATAAAAAAGCCAAAGTCCCTGGCCTGAATATATCACGACTTGGATGGCAACGTGTTTTGTAGAGGTAGCTTAAATTCTTTGCAATTCTTCACATGTTCACATTGACATTTAAATGAAGTATACCACTGTGTTAAAATAACATGAGGGGGCCATTAATTATGATGCAGGAAGTAGGTTTTCAGATAATACTATTGTTGTTGCCATCTTAATGTTTTGAAAATAGACATGATGATGGGATAGATCAGACTGAGAAGCTAAGGGCTAGTTGGGACAGTTACCATGCTTAATCATCATTTGACTCCAGAATTTACAAAATGTACAGCATTTTTATTTAATAGGACTTCAAACTATCGATTGAAAGTGTTTACTGAGATCAGTTAGCAATGGAGCTGAATTGTCTTCACAGACTTCTGGTTGCGACTATAGTCGCCCCTGCTGGCCATTAAAAGAACGCAGGTTCTTGACATCCTGTTCTCTCTTTTCAAACCAGCAGCTATATCCATTCATAAGATGAAGTTTGGAGATTTCATCGCTAGTCCTCTTAAGCAAATGCAAAATCTGCAACAGTTGTTGAAATCCTCGACCACAATCAGTCGACTTTTTTTTTTTTTTTTTAACAGGGTTTGGTGAGTCAGAATTGAACAAAGCAAGAGAAACAGAAATGAAGCTACTGTGACTTATTCACTAAGCTGTACTGCTCACATTTATTCAGCCTTACTCTACTTAAGTATTAACTGCTCCAAAGAGATGGGAACTAGTGCTAGCAGTGTCTTCTGAACTGGTTGATCTTGTTGTCCCTTTAGCACAGGACTGCATAGAGTCCTGTGCAATGTTTGTCACACGACTGTAAGTACCCATCCTTAGGTAGAAATCTCATTAGCTCAGAGAAACAGGAGTTGTGGCCTTGCCAGAAATTGCGTTCTGCTGTGGTTGGCGCTATAGCTGGAGCAAACCCTGTGTATCTAGTTAGTTTTTGTAGTTTTTTCTGTTGTTCTTTGGTAATTCAGCATGAGTGTACACAGAAAAGTATTTAAAACGGTACATTCTCAAAGACAGGAGAAGAAATACTCCGAACATTGCTGTGTCCCACTTTGTTCAGCTTCGTCCAAATTTAACGGTGTATTAAGTTTCTATAGTTTTCCAACTCATTCCAGCTTGAGAAGGCAATGGCTGATAAACATAACCTGGGATGATTTCACCGTTACCTCTAACACTAAGGTCTGTAGCAGACACTTTGCCGCTGGTCAGCTCATAGAGCCAATGACCCCTAATGGTCAAAGAAGAGCTGATTAAAGATGCTGTACTAAGAGACAGAACTATAAAATCAGGACGCCATCACTGGGACAAACTCATTATTTTGCATCTCAGTAAGTGACATTTCACTGAACGCTGTGACTCTACAGTGCAGATAACGCATCATTGCATTTCCACAAAACTTAATTTCCATTGAAGCCCTTTGCCTGGTGATGCTGCGTTTGTTTTGCTGTCACTTTGCAAACACGCACAATAGAAGGCTGGGGTTTTGTTTGTTTTTGACATGGTGCAAATGTTGTCTTGCAATGAACAAAAAAATTTTTAATCTAAAGCTCAGTCCTGTTTTCATAGGTTAATGAAAACACAAACACTGTCCTGCTGTAATCACCCTGATTACAGTCTCTACTTAGGGTTCAATATTGATAATTAGACAAGCTGTTTGTCAGTAGACAGCTGCCAACAATGGAGGTGTATAAAGAGAAGTACCTCATTAGGAGCCAGATCTTAACACTGGGTAGTTAGTGTGCTACAGGGGAAAAAGGCACTGAGCTCAGAAAGTGCTTCGCAATCTCCACCCACAGCATGAACTGATTTTTGTGGGGGAATATCAAAAGTAGTTCTGATTTTCAAGCTGCAATGTAGATTTATTTTAAAATCTTCCTATAAACATTCAGGTAAAATTTTAGTTTCACATTTTTCCCATTTTTTTCCGAACACAGAGGTATTCCCAGTATAGAAAATACCGTTTTCAATTAGCAGGTGCCCTGCTTCCGACAGGGTGCAGCAGATCTCGGTGTTAAAGATATAAATCGGCATCATAATTACAGCAGACTCACTGAGCTGTACTATTTTTCCTGTGTCAGACACACTTATTGTTGTGACTGGATCCTTGCCACCCCCCATATATAAAGATTAAATATAGACTTTGCACTTTTCCAAGTCACTGGACTGAACATTTGTTCAGTCCAGTGACTCATTTCCTGGAGAAAGCACAAACAAAGGAATGATGTGAAGTGTGCTGTTTTTCCCGATATGTATTAATTTTTCTGTTTCACGCAGAATAATTAATGCTGGGATTACACTGCTGGGATTAGAGGTTCGTTTGCCACCCAAAGCACCTCTCTTCTGTAAAGTTGCAGGATTGTTGAATAGATGGATTCCATTTTTCAATCAATTGTACTGAATATCATCCCCATTGCTCCACGTGCCAACTGTCACTATTAGCTTACTTGGGGGAGGGATATAGTATAAGAGATTTAGCAGGGTCAACAGATGTTTGCACAGCTCTGGTTTAGTATAGAGACGAAAAGCCCCAAAGCAAAGACACATCTCAAATATTTTATGAGCAGGGATACTCAAAGCTTATAAATGAATTAAGCAATTTTGGGACTAGTCCAAAGAGATTTTCTTTTACCACTTTTTTTTTGTTGTCTTTTCTCAAGGATAATTGAGCATGTTTTTGGTTGCAGTATCAAACTGGAGGTTTTTGCTTTATGGAGTATTGTCGTTAACCAATTCTTCCAGTAAAAAATTAAGGTATCCCAGTCCAAATCCACCTGAAACTCCTGAAAATCGATCCCTGCAGCCTTGTCAAAGCTGGTGCTGCAAGTAAGCAAACAGAAAAGAAAAAAGAAAAAGAAGGAAGTCATATGACAAGATGCCCGGGGGCTTTAATGTGATTCTGCTGCCTGTGGCTGAGCCAGAGATGGGGGTGGTTTGAAACAAGCATGGGTGATGGGAGGGAGATATAAATGATACTGACAGTGAATCACACAGTTGATATGCTGCGTCACACCTTTGTCACAGCCTTTGCTTAGAAATGTTACTGTCAGCAAGTTGTTGGGTGTTTTTTTGTTTTTGTTGCACTTTTAAAGTCTAGTGAACAATTTTAAAGAGGGGAAAAGGCCAAATTTACCTGTAATTATGTGACGAGAAAATGCAGAAAACAAAACAAAAAAAACCCATAAGAAGCGTATACCTGTGAGAGTCGTTAAAGTCCCGAACGTTACATCTTGAATGAAAACTGTCCTTAAACGATTTACACCATGTCAACAGCAGCTCATCTACAGTCTACAGGGTTTTGTTTTTAACCACATGCTAAATTTTCAGAAATGAAGATGCTGCCTTTGACATGTCAAACATTCATTTTTAGCATTATAGTTTTTCTCTTCAATGACGTGACGATTCGATAAAAAATGGCTGGCTGGTAAACTATCCCAAGCCCCCAGCCTTAAATCTAACCTGAGATGGGTCACTGGTGACATGGTAAATATGTCTTTTACAGTCTCTTACTCTAGCATTATTCCGTAATAGACTTCCTTACAACCAGGTTGGAAATACAGAGCAATTATAGTGACAGCAGACTGTTTCTTTATGTAAAAGGAAATAAAATGCCTGGAAAACAAGAGGTTACACCAGGTGAGCAACATATAGCTAAACCTGGTGCCGCATGTAGTATAAAACAGAGTTGTCATCTCTTTGCTCTGACTTTCCTGCCGCCATTATTGAAGAGAACAATGCTGAAAAGTGAGCTTTGCTTTGTCGACTGACTACTACCTCTAAACATGCAATGTTCTGGACTGTGAGCATCCTGCTTGAAGTCTTTGTCAACATGTATTTTTAAATTGTGCGGCTTAAAAGCAAGTGACCTCAAAAAGGGACTTGTGTGAGTGTTTGTTGTTTAACTGTCAGTGTGTCTGTTGTTTCGCTGGAGCACTGCTGAAAGCCCTATTGTGTGTGAAGCATAGCTAAGCAAAACTGACACGTTTTCCTCATAAACTGAGAAGATAAAGTCAGTAAAGAAACAGATTTTTTTTTTTTTACTGGGCTGCTTATCAGCTCCGTGCATATGGAGCTGGTGAATGCTCGAGTGTATCACTGTATCTGTGGTTGACATATCTGCTGTAAATGATATGGGATTATGTTTTTTTAAAAGGGGGGAAGGGAGGGGTTACTGAGTGGTATAACTTCTGCCTTTGCTAGCCCCCCCAAAAAGAAATCAACTACATGGTCTGAGCCCTAAAAGTCTAGTTCATTATTTAGTTCATTACTTCCCTCTTATGGCTTCCCTGCTCTCTTTCCTTCTCTTCCCTGCTGTATTTGCTCCCATTTGCTTTTCTGCTCCATCTTCCCCCTCCAACTAACCCTTCCTTCCTTCTCAAACACTTCTTTAGCAGAGCTGTCAGAGGTGTTTGAAGTGATTTTTCACTGTGTTTCCTCACCAGTCCTAGATTGGGATGCCTTGGGTAGTGTTTGCAGCCTCGGCCTTAAATACGAGCTTACTTTTCTATAAGCCGGATGATTACCGTGCCCTTTCTATGAAGTCTTTCCAAATGTAACTCCTTTGAATGCTCCCCTGGGCAACATTCGTGCTGCCTGGATTGAAGCACACAGTCTTATAAAATGTATGTCAATTTGGGGCAGATGCATTGCTCCTGACTTTTATTAGTTATTTTGTATCACTCATATCTTTAATGATGTGTTGAGGCTTTGTAGCTGCAGGCTGTTTGTTCTCCAGTAGGTACTCTGTATTGTGTCCCTTAATGCAATTATACTCCCAGAGTACATAGACATAATAACATCTCCAAGTAATGACAGTAGCATCTGTGTCTCTAATAGCAGACATGTTATTGTCTTTTGCACCCTCATAACTGACATTTCTGGCATTTTTGAGGAGCACAATTTAGTTTTAATGGAGAGGTATGAATGTGAGAATGCACAAAAAAATATGTCGATTTGGTTTATGTTTGCCAAAAGATGCATTCCAAACAGTTGCATAGATCTTAAAGACATAGTGTATAACCAGATGCTTTCTTTCAATTGGATTGTCGTGGTCATTTTTGACGGGGATATATTTATTTAAACCCTCACATAAAACAGATCTTTAGTATTGCCTTCTGTCATTTGTGAAATATCAGCTGTACAGGCTTCCTTTCATTGGCTCGAAAATTCCATTTGACATAAAACGTCCTGAATGAGCCCCATCACATCTAAAAGACGTCCTAGTGCCATATTATCCCAAAAGAGGACCTCTCTCTCCTGTGGAACCAGTTCCCAATTTGGGAAGGCACAAGCTCTACTTTAAGATTGGGCTTCAAACGTTTCTTTTTTTGACAAATCCTATAGTTAGGGCTGGATCAGGTGCTGGGGGATCTCCCATGATGCACTGAACACTTCTGCCCCATTTTTTTCTAACCCAACACTTCTCTTTTTTTTCTTGTTACGTTTCATGTTCTTGTATACCATTATTGCAAGTCATTAACTTGCTTCTGTAGTTTGTGTTTTGCTCTGTTTTCTATTGTCTCTTTCCTCTTGTTCCACCAACCAGTCACAGCAGATGGCT
>JAMQGT020000724.1:0-13045 GCA_024447675.2 Pterophyllum scalare | reverse complement strand
CCATGTGTGCATGCATGTGTGTGTTTTTGTATGTGTGGACAGCTGGCCTGGGTCCATGGCTTAATGAGCCTTGGCACCTGTGGGACACAGTTGCGGAGGGCGGGAAGTACCCCTCCCTACCGCTCCACGCTGCTCCCCACTGATCGTCACTGCCCCCCGGGGTGTGGGTGCCCATGGGTCCCAGGGTGCGTGGCTGGAAATCTTGGCATGGTTATTGGCCTGCTCCCTTGGCGGCCGTGACCTGGGGGTGGCTGGGGTCTCTTTGGCGTAGGGGGGTGGGGTGGATGTGGGGGGCTCTGCCGGGTGATTGGGCTTTTCTCGGGCACTTGGGGCCTCGGGGATCGCATGCTCGGCTTGTGCTGGGGGTGCCGGCCTGCGGGGGTGGGATGGTGGGCTGCTCATCGTCTCTGGCTCTCTGGACTCTTGCCCTTTGGTTGTGTGGGCTCTGTCTGTGGTCTCCCTCCTTCCTCCTCTGGGGTGTGCACGTGGGTGCCATCAGGATGTGTGGATTCAGGTCTTCCGAGCTCCTATTGGGCTGTGGATGGCCTGGGTGCTTCCCTATTCGCCTCTGGATCACGGGGGGGGGGGGGGACATGGTTGCCCTCATTATTGAGTACATTGCATGACAGAGGCGCATACACACACATTATTGCAAACAACAAAATTGTGTGTATGTGCATGTGTGTGTATATGGATATATGAGTGTGTGTGTGTGTGTGTGATATCTACTCTTCTTTGATTATTTGTTTCCTTTCTTCCCTATACTCCCCCCCCTTCCATTTCTTCCCTCCACTTGTTCTTGCCCCTTCCTTGTTGCCTGTCAGACCTGGCATAAATAACTAAATAGAATAAATAAATAAAAATACAAACATTACAAGAATAGCATATAGAAAACTTATAGAGCTGTTCTTTTACAAGCAAATATGTTTGGTACTTCAGTGCATTTGGATCAACATTCCGATTGCGAAAAATGACAGACTTTAAAAAAAAATAAAATAAAAAGAAGCAATAATTTAACAAAAGTTTAATTGCTAAAAAATCTGGTGGCTATAGCTCAGGAGGTAGAGCAGGTCACATACTAATCAGAAGGTTGGCAGTTCAATGCCTGACTACCCCAGTCTGCATGCCTACTGTAAATATCCTTGGGCAAGATACTGAACCCCAAGTTGCTCTCCCATGCAATTGTTGGTGTGTGAACAAGGCATGGTGTATAAAGCACTTTGAGTGCTTAACTTAGAGTAGAAAAGTGCTATATAAGAACCAGTCCATTAATCTTATGTGTTTCACTTACAGTATGAAGGAAGCATCGAGGAGAACACACAAGGTGTGGAGGTGATGAGAATCAAAACAGAGGACCTGGATCTGGAGGGCACAGACAACTGGAAAGCTGTGTTTGATATTGTCAAAGGCAATGAGGCTGGATATTTCAGCATTAAAACAGACCCCAACACCAATGAGGGCATCTTAATGCTTGACAAGGTGTAGCATTTTGAATTTGGAAGAAATTATGTGCTGTTACTCAATTTGTGGGATAAATTTACTAGCTTTGTGTTAGCATGCTGTTTGTGCAGATGCTTGCAAAGAGCTGATATTGCATTTGCAGTATAATGCAGTGTATTTGTCCTGGACGCAGTTTGCACTTTACCTTTGTGCTCTCGTTCTTTTATGCAATAAAAATAAAAGTAATGCCCAAATCTCCACTTCTCAAAAGTTGCAGAGCACTTCACTGTTTTCCTCCTCCCTGTACAAGATGTTATATTAATGATTGTAGTGCAAGTAGGCAGGAACTAAAAGACATTTGTTTTTTGTTCTATTCACCTGTCATTCAGATAACTGAAGAACCTATATAAAACAAGTAATGACATAAATGTAACTGTAATGACTGAATTTAGTACAATATCGCTTTACAGTATTGTTACTGAAAAATGTAATGTGATTACAGTAATGCATTCCAAAGTAATGTGTTCCACCCAAATAGAGGTGTAACACGTTACTTTGGATGTAGGGGCATATGCTTAATGTATTCTAAGAGTCTCTTATCTAATAAAGCTCAGGATTGCCCAATATTTCCTTACTTATGCTAAGCTGTTATTGATTGGGTGGCTCATTTAAGTCCCTGTAATGCTACTATCCAATTTTCTACTTACCATCAGCATTCAAAACACTTGACTAATTGACTTGCTCAATTCACCCATAATACTTAACAGTAATTAGGCAGTTTAATCTATCATCTAAAAGTCTATAAGACCCTTTGTTTTAAAGTAAACAAAAATGTCAATAGCAATACCCTAATTTATATGCATATGTTGTTTCTTATCCATTATCCATCATTTTAATAATTTTTTGAGCTGAAACATGTTCTTTGTATCTGTTATTTCACAGCCTGTAGATTATGAGGATGTAAAGAATCTTGAACTAGGGGTATCCGTCAGAAACAAGAATCCTCCATTTAGTGGAACTTTTGAAAATGGCGCCAGCGGAGCGAGTGGCGCCAGCGGAGCGAGTGGCGCCAGCGGAGCGAGTGGCGCCAGCGGAGCGAGTGGCGCCAGCGGAGCGAGTGGCGCCAGCGGAGCAAGTGGTTCTGGTGGAAAATTTAAAAACTATCCTATCAAAATCAATGTGAAGAACCAGCCTGAGGGTCCACATTTTGAGCCTAAAATCAAAGCTATTCCCATCTCAGAGGGGGGCACCTCCTTCAACATTAAAAATGTTATTGCGAGATACCCTGCAATAGATGGAGATACTAAGGAACCAGCTAAGGGTGTCAAGTTAGTGCATACACATGCATGTGAAAATACACACACTCAAGCACGCACACACACACACACACACACACACACATATATATATAAAACTACAATGTCAGCTTCCCTTTCTATGCACAGTAATAACTGGTCTATTTCCTCTGCAGATATGCCAAAGGCTCAGACCCTGACAACTGGCTAACTATTAATCAACAAACAGCTGAGATCAAACTGAACAAGATACCTGACAGGGAATCTCCATTTCTTGTCAATGGGACATATATCGCCAAAATTCTTTGCATTTCAGATGGTACAGAATGAATGTCCCTGAACTCTATGGAGAAATATCAAAGCAAAGCAAAGGAAATGCAGAATTACATATTTTTATTTTTGTTTTACATCACAGACATGCCTGGTAAAACAGCCACTGGTACCATAGCCATCCAAGTGGAAGATTTCAATGACCACTGCCCCATCTTGACCAGTGACATTCATACTATGTGCACAACAGAGAATACTCTAATTGTGACTGCTAATGATGAGGATGCATATCCTAATGGACCTCCTTTTAAATTTGAGATCATCTCAGAAAACACTAAGGGAAAATGGGAAGTGAAGCATTACAATGGTGAGATAATGACTTTTAATACGTTTAAAGAAACAGTAGTATTTGAATATAAAAGTTACTTTTTTCAATTTTATGGGTTTTTTTTACAAACTTGTCAAACTCTGGTGGAGTAACAAAAAATTTAGAACCTCTTCTTTTGAGACAAGAATTTATTTATATTTATTTTCATATGTTTTTCTGGTTTCTGACAGACACTGCAGCCATCTTGCAGCCTCAGGAGTATTTATGGCCTGGTATGTACGAGGTGGAACTTTTGGTGATGGATCAGCAGGGACATGCCTGTCAAGAACCACAGAGAGTGACAGTCCAAGTTTGCACCTGTGAGGACCAAGTTGTATGTGGAAAACGAAGCAACAATGTTCAGACTCAAAAAGAAGCAAAATTAGGACCTGCAGGAATTGGGCTTCTACTACTAGGCCTACTACTGCTACTACGTAAGTGTTATAAAAACAGTGGTAAAACAGTTGACATTGGAAGAACCATAGTGAGACCAGAACCAAATCAAAATGTAACGATCACTTCTAAAAGCTCAAATAGAAACACGGACTGGCCACTTTATAGGTATACCTGGTCCAGCTTCTTATTAACATAAATGTCTAATCGACACAGCCATCGCTAGGGTTTAAAAAGAATGGTTTGAAAAAGATAAAGTGGATAAATGCCTTGCTGATGCCAGAGGTCACAGAAGAATGGCCAGACTGCTTTAAGGTGGTAGGAAGGCAACAGTAACTTATCTCTAAACACACAACCCATTGAACCTTGAAGCAGATGGGCTACAGCATCAGAAGACCACACCGGGTGCCATTCCAGAACAAGAAACTGAGGCTAAAATTCACATGGATTAAAATAAATGATAAAACTGAAGATTGGAAAAATGTTGCCTGGTCTTAATAGTCTCAATTTCTGCTGCAACATTTGGATGGTAGAATCAGAATTTGGCATAAATAATATTAAAGTATTGTATCAATATTTCAGGACAAAGTTATATAACTTGAGCATTACTTTTATATAATGATATCATCTCTGGAGCTTGAAAAAAAGGGCGGCTGGACTTCTTTTTGTTTCTTGAAGATGTTTCACCTCTCATTGGAAACCAACTTTCACCTGCTTACAATGCTGTCCTGAGCTCCCTCCCCAGGTGTCTCAACCCCCATTCACACCTTTGTCCATGTGACCTAAATAGGTAACTTGATGCAATGGACTGAAGTCCCAAATTGGTTTCACCTGAAACCACTGACTGTAATGATCCATACTTCCTTGCACATGAACAATAGAGGGTCACAACTGGACTACCTTAGTGGACTACACCCACTGAGGTTTAAATACCTGGGTCTCTCCACCTTTTGGTTTGAGAACTGAAGAAACCTTTCTGATGAGAGATGATGTCTTCAAGAAACAAAAAGAAGTCCAGTCACCTATTTTTCAAGCTCCAGAGACTACTGTGACCTGGATGACTGAGAACCTACAAAGACATACAGTATAATGATGTGACATTTCCTTGGTACACTTGGGCCCATTATTACTAAGTAAGCATCATATAAATGCCACAACCTACCTGAATATTGACCATGTCCATCCCTTTATGACCAAAATATACCCATCTTCTGATGGCTGCTTCCAGCAGGAGAATGCACCATGTCACAAACTTCAAGTCATCTTGAACTGGTTTCTTGAGCTCACTGTAACCAAATGGCTTCCACTCTCACCAGATCTCAGTTGTGGTGGAACAGAAGACTGAAATAAAGTATGTGCACAAATCTGCAGAAACTGCAGACCAATATGATCCAAAATATCTGAGGAATGTTTCTAACATCATGTTGAGTTTATGAAAAACTAAAGGAGTTCTCTACATACTCACTCACAATCATAAACACATCATAAGACCGAACCATCCTACTCACTACCGTTAACTACTTAATCAGATCAGCCTTGTGTAAGATTTAATATTCCTCAAATATTACCAAAGCTTAAAGGAACCCCTAGTAATTACATCCATTTTGGGGAATTTAAAAAGTTTGAAAAACATTTCCTCCATATTTGGAGGATCAGTGCACTCCTCAAACCACATTGCTGAAGCTTTAAGTTTGATTAAAACTTGTTATTTTCACAGTCATTCCTCTGTTAATGCTCTTCTACCAATGTGGAGACAGTTTTCCAGAAGTCTTTACCGAGATGCCTTACAGCACCAAGGAACACCTTATTAACTACCGCACTGAAGGGCCGGGAGAGAACACGGTGAGACTACAACTACCTTAAGTGTTGAGAGCAGGAATATTTGCATGTATGATGATGTCTATGTGAAAGCTGTATTAGTGATTTTTGATCATATTTAAAAAAAAGTATACTCTATTCTAACATTTGTGTCACCTTTATAGGAGGTCCCACTACTGAATACACCAAAAGTAGTAGGTGGGCATTTGTCCACTGTAGATATTTGCATGGTTAAAAATGGCGTAGCAATGGCACCAATGGGAAGTTTGGATTTCCAGCCATCTGCCACAACCATTAATGGGATGACCTGGGGCACCTATCAAGATGGTTATTCAAGTGGCTACAGACCAGAAATGAAGGGTTGCAGTGATGTCTACTCTGAGTTTGAGACCAGAGACTCATGGGGAGGTGGAGTTTATGATGGCATAGCTCTGCCACACCACTTCCTGGAACAGTATTACTCTCAGGTGAGAAATGAGCTGACAAGTGGCAAATGCTCAACTGCTAAATGAAAGTGAAGTTTTAACACTAAGATGATATGCAGTAGCTTTGCTTGTGATGTTATGTGAACACACAGGGTTCTAGCCAGAAAATTTTTACAGGCTGTCGTGATCATGCGACCGAGGGCTCTAGGTACCAAACGTACAACTGGGGCTGGGGGTAGGGGTACCCTTTCTGTACCAACCAAATGTACCAAACAAGTGCGTGCTAATGCTAATGGATGTGGCACCAGCTAACTGTTACAATAGCAATCTGTTCTGGTGGCTAACTGCTGAAATTCTCAGCCTGGCGCAACGGCACCACAGCAAGGCGAGCCCTAGTGATCAACTGCTGGCTAGAACCCTGACACAGGTGTTGATATTACAACTTTTAAACCTTTACATTTAAGTTTAGAATTTTAATTTCAATTTTTTTCACTGTGGTCATTATGTAGATTTTATTGGCTGTGCATTAATGAAACTTATCTTTGGTTATGATTTCTATTTTTTAAGCAGAAGATGGCCGGTGGAAATGACAGCCTTGGTGTGAAAGATGGTTTGTTGGTGTATGACTATGAGGGTACTGGTTCTGCTGCCGGCTCGGTAGGCTGCTGCAGCCTTTTGGAATCTGACAATGACCTTCAGTTTCTTGATGACCTTGGACCAAAGTTTAAGACTCTTGCAGAGCTGTGTGGAGGCCAGAAAATTTCTTATGATGAGAAACAAGCAGCACCTTTTTTGTCTAGTGCCTCGATCAACACTCAGACCTCAGTATCAAGTTTGGTGAGTGCGCAAAAGCTGTCCCCTCCACCCACAATGAAGCCAACCATCCCCAAAATGGAACAGAGTGTAGTCAGGGAGACAACTAAGCATTCTGAAATTGTAAAGGAAAGCACAGAAAACGTGATGAGGGAAGCAATAAACACAGTGAAAACAGGGTTGGCAAATCAAGGCCAGATGCTCCTATTACAGCAGCAGCAGCCTGTCTACTATACCACCACTCCTGTGTTGCAGCCAGTGCATTATGTAGTCCAGCCACAACAGAATACTGTGTTGCTGGCTGAGGCACCAACCACCAACCTTCAAGGCATGGTACTGGTTAACAACACACAGTCTGGACCTGCCCAAGGAGTATTTGTTCAGGGACAGACACTAATGTCCAGTGGCCAAGCCCAGGGCCCCAGAATGGTGCTAATGGAGAACACTGATGCCCAGAGTTACGGTGCCAACTTGATCCAAGTTGGAAACTTGTCTGGCTCCCAGACCATGAGGGTTGTCAAAGACAAGGTCTCTTCAGGGTCAGTGAAAGTAGTAAAGGGGACTCAGTCCCAAATTGTTCAGGGAGGTACTTTACAGCAAGGAGGGCTTTCAAGATCTAAGAAAGTTATGATGATTGGAGAGCCAACTATCAGTGGAGAACAGCTAATTCAAGAGGCAGGATGTCTTTCAAAGAATAGTGAGGTCTCTGGCTCTGAAAGAGTCCACTGGCTCTAAGACGAGTAAGGTAGGGTCCTCCTTCACTACAGTGAACACAGGCCCCACCTACCACAAGGAGACAAGAGAAAATCATTAAATGAGATAAATTCCTGGATAGCAGTTAACTTTTCTAGTTTCCAATAGTCTATTCCTCTGGCCTGTTAATGGTTTTCTTGGGACACATTTAGGAGTAAAGCAATACAAGACAGCTAACGAAGAGAGTGCAGGTTCCTTTTAAACCCTTCCAATAATCAAAAGGGATTGGTGGTGGTGATGGGGTAGGATGGTAGTGGTGGTGGTGGTGGTGTGTGTGTGTGTGTGTGTGTGTGTTTTGATTTGCAGTGATCCCTTCATTTAAGTAGACAAGTGGACCCAAACCATAATAATAAAATGTTCTCCACAGTAAAGTCTATTACCTGGTCTTCTCTTTCCTCAATTATACACTGCATTATGTACATTGTAGCAGGTATGATTGATTTCAGCTGTTACATTCTTGTGCTGTTTTTTTTTTTAGGTCATCACTGGTTCTATTGTCCTGTATTGTCTTTTATATCTATATAAAATCTGTTTTTTTGCGCTAATAAAAGGAAAATATTAAAACCTTTTGATTCATTTGAATTTGCGTGTTTTTTTAATTTGTCATTTCTTTGGATTAATACTGTATAAACCTCTTACATTTTATTTTTAATGAAATTACCTTTTTGCCCACCACTTCTCAGTCAATATCTCAGCAATATAACAGCAAAGTGTTTTTTTTCATTTATTGTAAATACATTTTTTTTATGTATTCAAAAAAGCTGTGGTATTCCAGACTGAAGCCTGTTCGATCCTGAAGCAGAACTGCTGAACAGTGGACTGTACAAAAATATTTTGTGGAGCAAAGACTGTTCTTATGATCTTTCCTGCATCCCTGTCTACTTCATATCTGGTCTTGCCTCATCACTGGTAAGGAACAGATATGGAGTAGACCAGAAAATGAGGAGTTGGCTACATCTGTTCCATCCCTTTCCAAGAAGAAATAGGCTCTCAACATCACCACTCCACGCATGTGTGTGCTAGGGCTCTTCCACCTCACCACTAGATGTGGTGGCGGTCCTGCTGTCCTGCCCCATTCCAGCTTCATCCAACAAACCAGAGCTGGCCCAGCTCAGAACTTCACCAGAGATGGACCTTCCTGAGACTCAGGTCCTGGACCACTCTTCAGTTATAGTGTGATAGATTGATTTTATCATTGTATTGATTATTAATCAATGTTCCGTCAGCAATTAAATAGCCATGGTCAAATGTTAAATAGTTCATTTGAAAAAGAGTAAATTCATACATGAGGTAAAAAGCCTCAGCGGAACTCATAACATGTCATGTTTCAATCTGTGATCGACTTGTTGAGCCCTTTTTTTTTTGATGTGATGTGATTGATGGGTTATGCCTTCAGCTGCTGGAAGGGGGCGCTTTCCGAGATCTGCCTCCCAGCTCTTTATTGATTTATTTCCCCTTTTTCAGGTATGGAATGAGCATGCACTTGAACTGTAGGCATTGGAAGCATTGTTTCATGTTGTATTTTTTTTAGAACACTGTTAGTCAGCTAGCTAAGCTAAGCTAAGCACACTTTGTTCGTGGCTACCAGAGAGCACTGTGCCACCAGAATATGCATAGCACATGCAGCGGTGAGATTCTGTACGTATGTTTGTTCTGTTTGTAGTGAGAAACTATTGTAAAGAAGACAGAATAATAGGAACAGGGAAAATGTTTACTGATGAGCACATGGATGTTTATTTTCAGCACATGTGGGTTTGATGTTTATGTTTATTGGTTTGTCTGCCATTTTTATAAATTTGTACATGTGTTAAGTTTACCCATAGGAGAGAACGGGAAATTGTACTGCACACTGCATAAGACTGCTACTTACCTGTGCAGGAAAAATGAAAGTAATTACGATAATTTTGGAATATTGTCCTAGGACCAAGATATTTCACCTTGATGATTGTTACAGTGTTTTATAATGATGTTTTGTACCTATGTATATTTTTCAATTGTATTATTCTCAATGAAGCTGCTGAGAGTGAAGCACTGCATCAGAGCATCTTTATTGATTCCCCTTTTTTCAGGGTGTAAAAATAGCATTAGATATCCCTGGGTCAAGGCCAGAACTAACAGCTGTAGCCCGTTTCACTGTGTGAGCCAACACTTTTCGTTATTGAGCCTGAGCTGGTTCCCCTAGTTCCTACTTGTACATCTGAGTTGATTACCGCAGTTTCACTTAGGGATTCTGAGTGACAGTGAGACCTGGAGGGGCGTGATTGGGAGGAACAGCCTACCTGATCTGAACTTGAATGGTGTTTTGTTATTGGATTTCTGTGCAAACCACAGTTTGTCCATATTGAACACCATGTTCAAACATAAGTATGTCCATAAGTGCATGTGGCACCAGGTTACCTTAGGTCACAGGTCAATTATCAATTTTGTAATCATATCACCAGATCTGCGGCCTTATGTTCTGGACACTTGGGTGAAGAGGGGAGCTGAGCTGTCAACTGATCACCACCTGGTGGTGAGTTGGATCAGGTGGCGGGAGAAGATGCTGGACAGACCTGGCGTACTTAAGAAGGCTTCTTCCTTGGTGGCCTCAGAATCTCGTCTCGTCTCCTTTTGGCTTTTCAGCCGGAAAAGGGTGGCGTGCCCTCTCCGGCTCAGGGACGAGTTCCTGCCCCAGGTGGAGGAGTGCAAATATCTCGGGGTCTTGTTCATGTGTGATGAGAGAAGGAAGCGTGAGATCGACAGATGGATCGGGGCTGCGTCTGCAGTGATGCAGATGTTGCACCGGTTTGTTGTGGTGAAGAGGGAGCTGAGTGAAAAAGCGAAGCTGTCGATTTACCGGTCGATCTACGTCCCTACCCTCACCTATGGTCATGAGCTTTGGGTAGTGACTGAAAGAATAAGATCACAAATACAGAAATGAGTTTCCTTCAAAGGGTGGCTGGCCTCTCCCTTAGAGATAGGATGAGGAGTGCAGACATCCGGAAGGGGCTCAGAGTAGAGCCGCTGCTCCTCCACATCGAGAGGAGCAAGTTGAGGTGGCTCAAGGATCTGACTGGGGAGAGGGAAACCTGGGCTTCTCTGCTTAGGCTGCTGCCCCTGCAACCTGGCCCCGGATAGGTGGAAGAGAATGGATGGATGGAGGGATACTGCTAAACGTTGATATTATTCAAACATATTAAAATGTAGTGTGTAAAAAATGTTTTTATACACAAACAGCAGCAGGAACTCGCTGGTTTTCAGTTTTTAGTTAAATGTTAAAGAGTAAAAGTGGGTTATATTAATAGTAACTCTGTGGCTGTCAGAGCCATCATCTATCAGTGAAGGCTGATCTTAGATCAGATTATAAATTATTACACTTCAATATTAAAGCAAAGTTTATGTTTTTGTCTGGAAATCTTATAAAGCATTTTGTATCCAGTAAAGCAGAAACAATGAAATCCTCAATAAAAAGTGAGCTTGTTGCAGCCCATCAGTGTGATGTTTACTGAACAATGACTTCAAAAAGTAAATGGTCATTTACTGTGGCAAAAATTTTATTAATATAAAACATTTGAACTTCAACAAAAGTTCAAGACATTCAGACACCAGTTTGGGGCGATTAAGTTCAAAATCATTATTTACAACTCAGATGAACCAAACTAAGGAAACCAGTCTTAAATTCATGTTATAAAACATCCTCATACATCTCACCCACCCCACAGAAAGTTTGAAATGTGTGGGAACCACTGAGAACTGTGAATGACTCAATGAGTAAGAAACTGCTTCACCTTCTGTTTGCATCTCTGGACATAAATCACTGCTTCGTCTGTTAGTCCAGTTTTTTAGGAAATGTCAGAGTTCCACATGTCTAACAAAAAGCTCTGGCACCATAAAGTCCTCCATCCAAATCTGTTTGTTTCTGTGGAGGAGCAGCAGCAGCAGCAGCATCATCTTCTTGCACAGGGACAGCAGCACACCTTCTTAAGGATGTGTTCAGGGGCAGCCTGGGAAACACGGCTCTGCATCTGTAATCACACAAGCAGCAACACTTCAATGAACTTACATTGAACACATCATTTTATAGTGTTAGTGTCAGCAGCAGCCTTTAACTATAAGCCCTAGTCTAATATATAAGAATAGATAAAAATGCCTGAAACCTTCTACCCATCCATAAATATAATAATACTTAATAATTTGCTTATTTAGTAATTTGCTTCAAAGAGATCTGTGTGTTTGAGGTCTTATTAGAGGTCAGTAAAATGTGTAACCACTGAACTTGGTAATCCTGCACTGCTGTGAAAACTTTAGAAAGCTTTTGCAACTAAAAGTTTATTCACCATAAACTGCCATGAACCGCTGTGTGGAAGGCAGGAACTGGATCCTAAGGAGACAAGACTGAACTTAGAAACATGCAGCTTTATTTGCTGCTAAACTCAGGGAAGGCATCCAAAATATAAACTGGGCTGGACAGGAGACAGGAATACACTAACCAGGAGGAAACTAGGAAACACAACGGAACACACAGCATAAGAAAGCCGCCACCAACATGACAAAGAACTGAAGACAACACAGATGATATAAACACAAGAGGCAAAGAGAGGAAACTAAGAATTAAAGAGAGACAACAGAACTGAAAGAGCAGAACAGAAACACTGACTCATAGACCCAGGACCAGCATAGAAACATCCACAGGCACATATCAGGACCAGCTTAAAGCTCTGCTGGAGGACGTTCTGCTGCTCAGTGGAAAAACTTGAGTCTGATGCAACTTTGTATTTTTTTGGAACCCTGGCCCATGCAGTGACTGTAGTGGTCTCAGTCAAATAAAAGCATACATCTTAGACTGTAAGCTTTACTAAAGCACAATCAAAAAAATGGAGATGGAGCAACTGTCACTGCAAATGAATAAACTCCAAATAAAAATGCTAATCAAAAGCACACATTATAATACTTATCATTCACCTTTGTTTATGAGAATGCCTCTCCATACAAGACGAGACTATATATATATATATATATTGTAATTTGCACAACTCACTGCTGTGGCATCATGTGTCACTACCTTTACTCCATCTCAACTTGTTTATTTTATATTGTTTATATTTGTTCAGTTATGTATATGTGTATGGGTATGGATGTATATACACAGCTCAAAAAAATAAAGGGAACACTTAAACAACACAATATAACTCCAAGTAAATCAAACTTCTGTGAAATCAAACTGTCCACTTAGGAAGCAACACTGATTAACAATCAATTCCACATGCTGTTGTGCAAATGGAATAGAGAACAAGTGGAAATTATTGGCAATTAGCAATACACACTCAATAAAGGAGTGGCTGTGCAGGTGGGGACCACAGACCACTTCTCAGTACCTATGCTTTCTAGCTGATGTTTTGGTCACTTTTGAATGTTGGTGGTGCTTTCACACTCGTGGTAGCATGAGACGGACTCTACAACCCACACAAGTGGCTCAGGTAGTGCAGCTCATC